>CAKAOH010003015.1:25659-126824 GCA_916701665.1 Sebastiscus tertius
ATGGGGTAATAAGCTCTCTTTGTTTAGTGTTAACAATATCAATCAAGCACACCGACCTGAGACTGAAATCTGCCTGTCGAAATTTACTCGCATGGAGTGACCAAAATCAGGGGGGGAGAAGAAATATTGTGGGCAGGGTTGTAAGTTTTCTTGTCACTGCACGGTGATGCTGCTGCATGCTGGGACTGCTTTGAAACTCTTCTTGTTGGTGGATTGAAGAAAAACCCTGACGTCTGAAACAGTCTTAAGTTAAAAGTGTTTCGCAGGAGCCATGTTGTCTGGCAATTATACCTGAAGGCAAAAAATAATAAGCACACACGTCCGTTTTTTTAAAAAACAATGCTGAATTTTATGGTTTTGCATTAAAGCGGTGTCTGTTCTGCAGCTGACATGAGATTGCAGAGTCTCCAACAAGCACAAAGGAGGCATTTTTAAGACGCACTCTTGATTTTTCCCTCATTGTTAATCCCTCACATAACATTAAAAGTTGTTTAGAAATATGTATGAGTAGGAGTTGCACAAGCAAAACACAACAGGGTTCATCTCAGCTCTGAGCGGAGACAGCATTGCTCCTCAGATATCTGTGGTTCAGCTGCTTTGAAGGAAAAGAGGAGGAGGATTTTAAACAGTCTCTGTGAGCAGCTATGTGACCACACAACGGTAGTGTAACTCTAACTCCAAAACAAAGCTGATTAAATGTTCACTGATGATGGATTTTGTTACTCAAACAAGTTTCAAATTTCTGGAAGTTTATTTTCATGTCAAACTGAAATGAACTGAAAGTTTAACAGTTACATGGAACATATGGTACGGTTTGGAAAAATGGTTAGCAGTAATGTAAACTATACAGGGTTTTTAGCTAATGGGCTAAACATACAAAACCATCCGTCTGCTTCTTTGAACATGTGGGTTAACAGATAGGTAACAGATGTGTGTGTGTGTTTGTGTGTGTGTGTAAGTGTGTTTTGAGGGTAAAATGCTAAAATGTCATATTGTGCCAGCGACTGGCTCCCCGGGGAAAAAGCCAGCAGTGCCTGTAGGTTTTCTTTGTTGAGGGAAGTCTTTGTTCAGCTTTGACTTCCTCCAGATAGAGTCATTATGAGCTGTCAGTTAAAGACGTGTGTGTAGAAACTAAAGACGTGTGTGTAGAAACGGTGACCACCTCCTTCTCCTCCTGCTCTCCACAGACGGCGAGGTGTACACCTGGGGAAAGGGGGCCCGCGGCCGCCTCGGAAGGAAAGAGGAGGATTCTGGGATACCCAAGGCGGTGCAGCTCGACGAGAGTCACCCGTTCACAGTGACGTCGGTGGCTTGTTGTCATGGCAACACTCTGCTGGCAGTGAAACGTAATATTTCGCTTATTAGCCTTTGTTAACAAACACTGGGAGATGTTGGGATGGTGGTGAAATGTGAGTGAGAGAGTGCTAATCCCCAGATGAGAGACAGGCTGAACTTGAAACGAGCTTCTCTCGATAACGTCGACAGAGATGCATGTTTATGAGGAATCATGAAAGGCCTCATTTGTAAGTTTGACTGGCTAAAGACATGATTATAGCTTTGTTTCATACAGTCATACATAAGTATTTAGAGTCACAGGCGCACAAACTAGCTTCTTTTTTGCCACACTTGATCGGGAAACTTTCTATCTGCACGCCAAAAGTATTAATTCAGTCCAGTTTTGCAATGTGGTTATTGATTGTAGACTGAAATTAATGACATGGCCGTAGACCTCTTATTGGGAGGAACAAAAAACAGCAATTTGCCCCTCTTTGTCTCAACAGTGCAAGGCCACGGATTCTAATGAAAACTGAAAAACAGTGCAGGTGGGATTAAATCGTCCCTCTACACTCCAAATTGAAAATAGCTGCAGATTTAGAGAAGATTAAACTGCATCACAATTTAATAAGTAACAGAGATGTTGGTAATCCTCGCTACAGGCTGCACGGCTGCTGTTTAAATGTTTCGTTGACCTGCACCATGTGACAAGGACATGTAGACCAATATGGACTAACACTCGTAGAGGTCATTAGCGGGGTCTGATACTGATCGGACCAGACCAGAAACTGATAAGCAATACTACACTTTATTAGAACAGTGTTGATATATCATGTACGGTATTTGTTTTTTACTAAGATGACGGGATCAAAAAGTGGTGTATTAAACCCACAAACGCCTTGAATTTATTAAAGAATCAAACACATACTTGGAAAAAAGAACACAATAGAAACCCAAAACAGTTTGATTCAAAGTTTACTATTTTACTTAACGAGTCTTGCTTTGTAGTCAGGGCTTATTTAAAGGAACAGTGTGTAACATTTCGGGGAATCCATCCGCAGAGGTGGAATATAATATTCATAACTATGTTTTCTTTGGTGTATAATCAGCTGAAACTAAGAATCGTGTTTTCGTTAGCTTAGAATGAGCATGTCCTCTTCACATAGTCCGCCATGTTGCTCTGCCATGTTTCTACAGTAGCCCAGAATGGACAAACCAAACCCTGTCTCTAGAAAGAGCCTTTCACATTTTAACGTTACATGGAGGCCACCGTAGTTCTCCGACACACTTGTGAAACTGCGGTAATGTGAGCTGCAGAGTGCAAAACCGTGGCACCACCAGCCGGTCTACCGCCGTCTGACTTCCTTTGCTCCTAAAGTAGTGTTATTTTGGCGTTACCATGGTTTTGCGCTCGGCGGCTCACGTGACCACAGTCTTGGAAAGGGAGGAATTAGCAGAGGGGTATTCAGTTGGTTGCAATCTGCAACCACACCACTAGATGCAAAAAAATCAAGAAAAAACTTAACTGTGATTTTTGCCGGCAAAGGTCTTTTTCAACATTTTTTCAAATTACTTTATAAAAAGTACAACGTTTCAATCCCAAACTGAAAAACAGAAATAGATAAATTAAAACAACAGAAATTTCAAAGGGAGCTGTTAAACAGTGTTGAGTGTCCAAGTTTAACTGTACAGCCATGTAACTGGGAGGATCCTGTTACGTATTGGTTGTAGAACATGTAAACGATCATGTATCGATATTTAATTAACTTAATAATCAGCCACTATTGGCCTGATTATTGGCAAATTGATTTATCGGTCTGCTGTGATTTGTACAAGATAAGTCATGTGTGCACGTTTAGGGCTGCAACTAACATTATTTTCATTATTGATTAATCTGCTGAATAATTGTTTTGTCCAAAAGATGATGGCATCTTCAGATTCTTTGTTTTATCCGACCATCAGTCCAAAAGACATTCAGTGAACTATCTTATATGTTGAAGAAAAGCAGCAAATCCTCCTCCTTTTTGTCATTTTTTAGTGAAACAAGACTAGTAACTTTCAGCTCTTACTGATGTTTTACCCTTGTCCCTTCCTCCCTCTTGTTCCAGCTTTGCTTGAGGAACCTGTCCCGAGATGATTCTGTCCTACAAACGACCCCACACCCACTCAGCGGTCGCCCTGAAGCCCGGCGGTGGCATCGAGGTGAAGCTTCCTCTGAATATAACTCCTCCCAGAGGCCCGTCTGTGCTGCAGTTGAAAGATTCCCTTTCACGCCGCAGCTGCGGCCTCACATTCACACTTGGTCTTCCTCTCTGTCTAGATTTTTTTTTTTCTCTCTCTCTCTCTCTCTCTCCCTCTCTCCAGGAATGAATGTTTGTTTCATTCGCTGGTTTGATATCATTCAGCAGCAAAAGCACAGGAAAGGTCAAACCCAGTGTGTTGCAGCAGGTGTAGCTCTCAACAGGTTAGTTAAAGGAATGTTGTTGCTGAAGCTGGATTACAGGAAGTCATTATGTGGCGAGCTATTGTCCTCTCTCATGTGCAGAGTTAGCATGATAAAGGCCAGTAAAAGTCAAACTGGTTTGAGCTCTCTTAAGCCACTGATGAATGAGACGACACAATTCATAGAAAGGAAAAGAATGAAAGCCACTTGAGCGTCATCAGTCCAATGACCCAAACACATTAATCTGGATCACATCGTCAGCGCTCACATTGTGCTTTATTGGATTAGTCCTCCAATACATATGTAAACCAAATAACGACGTGTTGTTCAGGGTTCAACTGAGCAATGTCTTCAAGACTTAATGATTGAGTCTGAAACAAGGGAACAAGGGAGTGCCCTAGTTCGCTCGTTCACTCGTTCGCTCGTTCACTACCCCCTATATAATAGACACTCAGTATTCAGTCCAAAACAAGTGAGTGCCTTAGTTCACTTGTTCACCACCCGCTATACAATAGACACTCAGTAGTTTATTCTGCAGGTAGCCATAAATATGGACACGTATGAATCATCTACTTTTTTCTTCATCACTGACATCTATAAAATGTGTCAAATTGCATTGTGGGATTGTTCACAGAAAGTAGTGTATGAGATCAGATACGATATAAATGTATTTATCAAGCAATTGCAGTACAAAGAGTACAAATGTAAAAATACGAATAAATAGATACAAAATCCAAAATATATGCAATGCCAAAAATATAAACAAGGTTACCAGTAAGGAAAATAAGTTGCTCATATCTGTGTTTTGTTTTCCATTGTAGGAATCTATGACGGTACTATAGAGCGTAAATGTCACATTGGGACAAATTGGACACTCACAGAAAATGGTGGACAGTAAATAAAGTGCATTATATAGTAAATAAGGAGTCATTTCAGACACAGGATTGTATATTTTGGAAGATTCTGTGTTGTAACCCACTGAAATATGTATTATATATAAAATGAGCTGGTATACATATATACTGTGTGAACTGTATTCATAGGATGACCTAATACTTTTGAGAAAAGAAAACTGTCAAAGCCAATGTTGTGAAAGAAGAACTCAGGTTTTTTACTTAAGTAAAAGTAGCAATACCACAGTGTATAAATACTCCATTACAAGTCCTGCATTCAATATTTTACTTAAGTGACTGTTGTACCGCAGTTCAATTTATATTTATTGATCATGGATTATTAATGAAGGAGGAGTAGAGGTCACTATCAAAGATTTTAACAAGATTTTTTTTACAAGAACAACATTTTTTGTGGAAAGAACATATCAGATACAAATTATTATTCAAAGTAGAGTATTATGAGTAGAGTTTATATATATGTGTAAAAAACATGTCTGGAGGGGATCTTTAATGTAGTAGTTGATTATATTTTGTTTTAATCATCTGAAGTGTCAAAAAAAAAGAAAGTAAAGTACCCTAAAATGGAAATACTCAAGTAAAGTACTTCAAATTGCACTTAAGTACAGTATTTGAGTAAATGTAGTTAAAGCTTTTATTGTCACAAAAAAAAAAAAAAACACTAAAAGAAAGACAAATCCTCACAGGTGTGCGTTGGTTTTTGGATATCTGAAATGAAATTTTGAACAGCATAAAACATGCAACCTGTGAAAAATCATGTGATGAGTCTTATATTTTATACGAGAAGATGGTTTCACAGTGACTAGCACTCAGTTAAAGGGGAACACCACCTAAATGAACAATTCCAATATGTTTTTTCCATGGCCTAGGAAAGTTCAATCAACATTTGTGAACATGAGCTCCTCTCTCTCAAAGCCAGAAACCAAAGAAGTAAGTCTCAAACTTGTATAAAGTCTGGAGCTGCTCCATAGACAATGAATGAGACTGATTTTTTAATATCCAAATGAGCTTTATTCTATTAATGTACCAATGTACTCAGATCATTCTCCTGGGTGCGCTCAGTGTCATCTACTGTATAACATCGTTCCCTATTCATTGTCTAAGGAGCGGCTCCATATTTTCTACCGTATGACATCACAAATTTGAGTTTTAGCTCTCTAGTTTTTGGATTTGGGAGAGAGTTTACTAATATTTTTTGGACTGTCTTAGACAATAGGAATAACATGAATTTTGAAAATGGGCGTAGTTCCCCTTCAAAGAAATGCAATGTTTCTTGTGGCTGCTAATGGATGTCTGGAAACAAAAATATTAAACATCCTTACCATGACTGGGAAGGTTGACTTTAAAATAAAACAAGTCATACATCACCAGCATAAAATTAATAACTAACCTACAGTATTATTATAGGATCTCTCAGTGACAGTTATTCTGCCTCCACAGTCCTCCTTATACTCTCACATTAACCACCTTTGTTCATTATGTAATTTCCATACAGCTGTTATCATTTCGTATGATTATTATATATAGATTATGTATAATATTACATTACAGCTATATGCTGTAAATTAATATGCATTTCTTTCTGATAATAAATCCACTATTTTTCAAAATTCATAGCGTTTTTGAAGTCATTAATCCTTATTTAAGAAGTGTTCACACCTTTTTTCTAAGGACATGGATCGTCCACATTGTTGTCTTGTGTGATGATGTAATGATGATGTAATCCGGTGGCAATACAGCAGGTGAAAAGATGATCTAAATAATGTGCATGTGCCCTTTTATTTCTACTGTCACAAAATCATGTCCAGATTTTCATATGTTTTTATTTTTATTATTTTTTTAGTGTAACAATGTAAGTTTTATTTTTTTTTATCATGTATAAAGGCAACATTTTAACATGAAATACAGTGATATTATTCCTGTTGTGTGTCTGCTCTACCACCAGAGGGCGTCTGTCACCTCTGACTGTGCTGTCTGTGTATTAGGTCAATTGGATATTAACAAAAAATATTTTACTTACATATTAACAACAAAAACCTTCCTCACCTCTGCCTTTTTCTAATTATATGTTTAATATTTCTTATATTATATTGTAATATTTCTAGTTTGTGTGCACATTATATAGGCTTATCTGACAAATAAATAAGCCAATAAATATTAAAACACTTGCATGGAAAACAAACATAAAAAGCTGCTATTAAAGCTCCTATAAAGGGAGCTGATAATGTGGATAAAACGGTGTGAACAGAGTGTTTCAGCTCCTTGACTCCTCCTGCTGCTGGAGGAGGAGGAGGAGGAAGAGGAGGAGACTCAGTGCACCTAAACAGACGGAGGGGTTATTCATTGTGCTCAGTCTGTCACTACTGCATCCACCGAGGAGGAGGAGGAGGAGAGAGAAGAAGAAAAAGAGGGCCAACACATTAACAAAACGTGCACCACAGAGAGAGAGACGCTTTCTGTGCTCATCTCTGCAGCGTTTTCCCACTGGACTGGTTGTGTCAGTGTGTCTCTCTTTTGTTACCGGGAGGCTGCACCGGAGGAGGAAGAACCGGGGGAGTGCTCGTCCTCCGTCGGAAGAAGGGACGTGATATGAACCCTCATCGGCTTTAGACAGCAGTGCAGCTAAATAGACCCGTTTCCAGGGTGGTGGAGGAGGAGGAGGAGGAGGAGGAAGAGGAGGAATCAAGAGAGGACATTTATACCTTTTCTTTTTTTTTTTTTTTTTTAAACCCTTGCAGCAGCTTTGTGAAGGCCGAGATAAAAAAAAAAAATCCTCCCCACGGAACCTGTAGCAGCGATGCCCGGGTTTGATTACAAGTTTCTGGAGAAGCCAAAGAGACGCTTCCAGTGTCCGCTCTGCAGCAAGGCGATGCGGGAGCCGGTCCAAGTGTCTACCTGTGGACATCGGTTCTGTGACACCTGTCTGCAAGAATTCCTCAGGTACTGTCTGTGTTTGTTTGTTTGAGATCCACCTCTCTCTCTCTCTCTCTGCAGGCGATACTGGAGACTACTAGGCTAGTTTCGGTCGAGCCACAGTAAATAGAGGATGTGTATAGGTGTGTCCTCACCTTTAATTTTTAGTATTTAATGCCACACAGCATAATAATCACATCACATGGGGCCTGGTAAACATGCATGGCCTGCATTGGACTCTCCTCCTTTTATAGTTTCAGGTGTTTTGTCATCCTCTCCACATATATGATTTTTAATAATGCATTTATTTAGCCTCTTCTGTGTCCACATAAAAACTGATGGGGAGCTTATTTGTCTTGGATCAGTCATGCAGGTGTTTGTTTTTTTTGTAGGACAGGTAGATGATGTTGTCATTGTTCTGCTCAAAGACTACTAGGCTAGTTTCAGTCGAGCCACAGTAAATAAAGGATGTGTATAGGTGTGTCCTCACCTTTAATTTGTAGTATTTAATACCACACAGCATAATAATCATGACAGTATACACACACACACACGGGGCCTGGTAAACATGGCCTGCATTGGATGACCCTGCTTTCGTAGTTCCAGGTGTTTTTCTCCTCTCTACATATATGATTTAATAACGCATTTATGAGCCTCTTCTGTGTCCACATAAAACATATGTATTTATTTATTATTTGTTTTGCACAATTTAAGACTATACAACATAAAAATAAATAAATAAATAAATTAATAAACAGTGCAGGAAGAGGTTAAAAACCCACTGGGCTTATCTGAAGCCTCCACCTTTAGAAACAAGATTAATATAAAGAAATAATATGACTACATAATAGTAATAACAAACAATTAGGACAAGATATATATAATAACAACAATAACATTTGCATATACAATTGCAATAACAATGCAATTGCAATAACAATGCACATTTATTTTGCACAATTTAAGACTATACAACATAACACAAAAAAATAAATGAATAATATACAGTGCAGGAAGAGGCAAAAAAACCCACTGGGCTTATCTGAAGCCTCCACCTTTAGAGACAAGATTAATATAAAGAAATAATATGACTACATGATAGTGATAAAGCCACCCTTATGACTGATGATGGGGGAGCTTTTTGTCTTGGATCAGTCATTCAGGTGTTTTTTTGTTGGTAGGTAGAAGATGTTGTCATTGTTCTGCTCAAAGGAGATGTGTTTTTTTGTTGTTGTTGTTGCTGTATCAGTCCAAAAAACAAGGCTTAATTGCAATGGCGCAAATTATCAGTTAGTTTGTACCTTTTTTTTGTTGCAGATTTTAATAATTAAGTATTTAGGGTATTTGGTGTTTATGTGTGTCATGTTGTGGTGTTTGTGTCCTGCAGAGGGCCTCTGCCTCCCCATCCTGTCTGTGTTTTTGCCCCAAGGGGTGGCTGAGTCTGCATGGGGTTGCTGGGTTGAAGATGATGAGGATGTGTGTGTGTGTGTGTGTGTGTGTGTGTGTGTGTGTGTGTGTGTGTGTGTGTGTGTGTGTGTGTGTGTGTGGGTGTGTGTGTGTGGGTTGGAGAGTCATGCCCTGAGTCCAGGATTAGACAGATTCCTTCATTGGTGTCAGTCAGGGGGCCACTGAGGGACCTTTCACTCAGAGGTCAGCAGTCTGACATCCCATCACCTCCTAATCTGCTCAACATTGAAGTCTGTGTTAAGATTTGAAGAAAGAAAGTCTTTGTTTCAGCTTTAGGTGAGCTGCATTGGCCAATAACAGTCACTAACTATCATACATACACTACAAGGATGATAATAATAGGCTATTATAACCATGATTTACCTGCAAAATCATGAACTTGCATCATAAACTTCTTCTGGAGTAGACAGATTGTGTATGGACATGAATAATTTGTCTGTTAAAAGCCTTTATTGAAGTTTCAGAAAGATGAATCGTATGTTACATCTCTTTTAACTGTAGAAGCCAAAGATCTTTAGTTGCACAGCTGAGATCTGTTTTTTTTTCTCTTCAGGCATATTCAGGAATATTCAGGAGGATGATGTAATTTGGGTGAAGTGGAATATGAGTCCTGTTTTCTTTTGTGCACTACAAACTAGGGCTGCAACTAATGATTATTTTCATTATCGATTCATGTTTTGATTAATCGATTAGATCTTTGGTCTATAAAATGTCAGAAAATGGTGAAAAATGCTGATCAGTGTTTCCCAAAGCCCAAGATGACGTCCTCAAATGTCTCGTTTTGTCCACAACTCAAAGATATTTAGTTTACTATCATAGAGGAGTAAAGAAACCAGAAAATATTCACATTTAAGAAGCTGGAATCAGAGAATTTAGACTTTCTTTTCTTAAAAAGTTACTCAAACTGAATAATCGATTTTCACAATAGATGATGATTAATTTAATAGTTGACAACTAATCGATTAATCATTGCAGCTCTAAATCTATTCGTTATTTTGTCTATGAAATGTCGGAAAAAAACAAAAAGAATTCAACACAGTTTCCCAGAGCCCAAAGTTACATTTTCAAATGTCTTGTTTTGTCCGGCCAAAAATCTTAAACTCAAAGATATTCAGTTTACAATCATATAAAACAGGAAATCTAACAGCAAAGCTAATTGTTTCAGCTCTAGTACAAACTGTGATGATTTAGGGGAGTTAATTGTTCATGAAATGACTCAATAACATATTCTGGTATACAGATGATCAAAATTGAACGATTAGTCGATTAATCAATAAGTCACTCAACAGAAAAATAATCAACTAATCGTTTAAAGGTGCAGTGTGTAACATTTAGGCAGAAATGGAATATAATAAGTGTTTTCTTTAGTGTATAATCACCTGATAATAAGAATCGTTGTGTTTTCGTTACCTTAGAATGAGCCGTTTATATCTACATGTGGAGCGGGTCCTCTTCACGGAGACGGCCTCCATGTTTCTACAGTAGCCCAAAAGGGACAAAGTCAACACTCTAGATAGGGCCATTCGCGTTTTCATGACTTTGCGTTTTCGCGTCGGCCACCGTAGTTCTCGTACGCGTTTGGCAAACGGGAGAAGTTTCAGTCGGTTGCAATCTGCAACCTCACCGCTAGATGCTGCCAGGTCCTACACACTGCACCTTTAAGTCATTTTGCAAGCAAAAATACCAAAAAATGATGAAAACTTTCTCTTTTATATGATTGTTAATTCAATGTCTTTTGGTTTTGGACTGTTGTTTGGACACAACAAGGCATTTAAAGACCTCACATTGGGCTCTGGGAGACTGAGATGGACGTTTTCTCACTATTTATGGACATTTTATAGACTAAATGATGAATCGATTAATCAAGAAAAGACAACAAAGGTCTGCAGATTTGATTGTGAAAGTTGTTTCTTCGTTTGTGGACTTTTTTTGGTAGTAGCCTATTGATTCAAAGATATTCACGTAGCTCTCTGGATCTGGCTTGTATGGGTTTATTGGTTCTTTAGTAAGTTGAAAGGCATGGCACAATAATACCAAATACATTCATTCATATGTTATGAATGCAAGTGGATATTCTTTCTTCCCACACAGAGCAACCATACTGATGTTTCTCACGATGTATTGAGTCATATCTAGACGATACAGAAGAGCAGCTCTCGTGTTGCAGATGAACATCAATGTTGACATGAAGCGTGAATCATATCAAGGCCTCGGTGATGTGTTCGGAAAGATAAAGAGAGGAAGACAAAACAGAAACTAGCAGAGCCATTTGCTCAGTTTAGTTTGAGAAACTCTGTGGAGAAGCTAAAGCTCTCAAATATAGTTAAATATAGCATTTAGATTGTTAAAGTCAGTGCTGGAGCTCATAAAACGCTGTGCTTTGTTAGTGTTCTGCGTGAGAGATCAACTCAATCTTTTATTTCAGTTACAAAATTGGCCTTTCTGCTGTAACCAGCGTTGAAAAAACATCTTAATAGCTCCAGTTTTACTTGATGGAACTTGACGGCACCCTGAGGGAAACTCACAAGCAACTAAAACGCCTTTGTAAACAACACTATCGGGAAAGAAGAATATCGAATTTAGTCGTGAAATATCGACTTTTTTTATGCTTCATGTGTCAGAAAAACAGTCTGCCAGTTGACAGGAGGGAGGTGGAGAAGTGAATGAATGCTTTCTGAGTACATAAACCGCTGTGTCGTCCTCCTTGAGTCATCGGGAAGCCTCCTCTTGCTTCCTAGACAGCAGCAAATTGCATCTGGTTGAAAAGCAGAAGCTCAGATGAACAAAGCGAGCGAGGGAGGAACGGCGTTCGCTGCTGATCAATGAGTTTGGCCCGACGCTTTGTCTGCCTCATCCTCCTCGCCTCCGTGTTCTTCGTCCTCCAGTTTACGCTCTTTTCATACTCCCACAGGCTGACTGAAAGTAGCTAAAGTTTACCGACTTATGAAAGTTTTTGTTGAGTAACTGTTTCTGTTTTGGTCATTCCGTCTTACCTGTCTGATCTGCATTGAGATGTAACAGCTGGAGCAACATCTGTACGCTTTTTATCGAATGTAAACACAAGTTCCAAAACACCACTTTCTAATAATGCACCCTTCATAAAGGAGTTATAACTTGTAAGTAATGGCTTTATTAATGGATATTTAATCATTATAAATGGTTATAAATCATCAAATTCTGAGTTGCCATGTTTTGAAAACTCCCTTTGACTTATTTCTAGAAAACGGCTACAGAAAATCTGGACCAAGATCCATTTATTTACAACTAATCATCACATTCAACTGTAGATTTTACAATTAAAACTATTTATTAATGACTTATCAACATTTATAACTACAGACTTTATGATTAAAACTATTTATTAATGACTTATCAACATTTATAACTACAGATTTCATGATTAAGCCTCTTTATTTATGCTATGTTTACATTTTTACGGACAAACTTGATAGTTAAAACCCTTTTATTAATGACTTATTATGATTACAACCATTTATGTTTGTATCATTATCAAATGGAAAGGGAGAAAACCAGTCGAGGAGATTTTTCACAACCTGGCAACTCAAAAGTTGTTCCTATGACGGTTATATAACCAATCTATAAAGCATTAGTAAAAGACTTATTAACCATTAATGAGGCCATTAGTTACAACCTATTAAACTTTTCCTATGAGGAGCCATATTAAAACGTGGTACCTCATTATCTTATGTCAGATTGTACATCAGATGGTGCTGCTGAGATGTCTGAACAAGTTGCTTCAATCATTCAGATATTTCAGAAAATCAAAATGTTTTCGTGTCTTGATGTGAAAGATGACATCGTTTCTCTCAAAGACGTCAACTTGTTTGAGCTGTTGCAGTTTCCCGGTCGCCCTCTCAGGTAGAATAAAGCTTAAATAAACATTTCCATCAACAGTGAATGATATTTCAGCAGCACTCCCAACTTCCCTCACTCTGACAAACTGAAACAAAGCTGCTTTGTCACCTCTTTAATTAACAAAGTGTGCCAGTTGAGGCCACTTTCAGCTCTCTGGGCCGCAGAGCGCACGCATCTTTTTGTGAGGACAGCTCAGGTTTATTGAGGCTGACAGACAGTAGCTAGCTAATGCTTTCACCCATTGTGCAACTGGGTTGATCCTTTTTGCTGTAATTATTGAAGGCTGTGTGTGTGCGTAACATCCAGTCTGGGCTTGCCAGCCGGCTCTGCCCACTTTTCACCCTGACGGCTCCGTCGCCGTCTCCGGAGCTCGCTGCTCTGTTGCAACAAGACACACATATATGGCATTTCTTCATTGTTAATCATCCTTTCTCAAGACAAATAGTCCTCATTGAAAAACAATATTACCTCATCAGCAACACTTTACTTTAACTCCCCATATTTAGCATTCATAAGCAGTACATACACAAATAATAAATGGTTTGTACCACACTTTAATGTAGTTTTAAGCAGACACATAGATATATAGTATATGTTAACTTCTCCGATAAAGACATATTTTATATTATGACAACTGTGTTTTACTATATTATCATTTATTATCTGTTTATACACCAGCTTCCACTTATGGGTGCTTCACAAGAGGAGTTATAGTTAATAAATCATTAATAAAGAGTTTTAATAATGAAGTCTTTAGTTGTAAATGACAATAAATCATTAATAAAGAGCTTAAATCATCAAGTCTTTCGTTGTAAATTATAATAAGTCATTAATAAAGAGTTTTAATCATCAAGTCTACAGTTACAAATGCTAATAAGTCATTAATAAAGGTTATAATAATATGAAATGGGTCTTTAGAAACACTATAATGTGCCTGTAAGCAGATATAAGTACATTTCAAGTGTTTATGTGTTGCATTAATGTCAATATCATCATCTCCTATGAAGACACATTTTATATCATTACAAACGTTTTACTATAATGTCATTTACTATCTGCTTATACAGCAGACTACAGTTACGATGCTTCGCCAAAGGAGGAGTTATAGTTGTTTACGACGTGTACATTAATAAACACTTATATCTGCTTACATTATAGTGCTTTATAGTATAAATCTTCAATGTTTATATGCTGCTTATCAATGCCAAAGTGTTAAAGGGTTAATCCTGTATTTTCACTTTAAGGCTTGTCAAAATAAACTTCCCTGAGAGGCACTCGAGGAAACGCATGAATTGTTCTTATTTTCCCATGTCAGCACGTCGGCGCTGAGAGGAGCTGCTGCTGTGTGCTTTCCTCTGTGTCTATTGGCATGTTAGCATGTGATGCTAATGGGCTGCGTTCGAGCCCTGGGAGGAATGTTTAAATGCTTCTCAGTCCTGGAGGTCTACCTCAGCTCCCAGGGAGAGTCACGGGGCCAAAAGCAGCCCAGCCCTTCAGCTTTAACACTCACTGCAATCAAATATGAGTCACATGCCTCGACAATTGAGTGTTGTGCTGACCGGGGCAGGCCTTTGTTTTAGCAACACTGCCTCTTTAATAAAGGAAAGTCAACACTTAATGGTATGTAGCACAGTCTCTCCTTCACTGTATGTGGGCTAAGTAGCCCTCACACATGCCAGGCCTCACGGCTCATCAGTCCCGGGTCCACTGAGCCACAGTAATGCCATGCAATGTGACAGCGGCGTCTCCGTGGGGATGATGCAGTGCGGTGCCACGGCCTTGCCAGGGGTGTAATTGGTTTGTTCGGCTCAGGAGTTTCTCCTTCCACGCAGTCGTGGAGCGCCGCACAACTGCTGACTTCACCCAGAGTCACGAGGAACTCCAAAGTGGGCTAATATGAGAATTTTTTTACACAACTCGATTATTCACTGTCCAAAAAGCCAGGGGGGAGTTGTTGGTTTTTTTGGGAATTGGCCCGTGATTCATTTTAACTTTGACACATCCTCAGTTTTTTTCTCTCCTCATTGATGTAGGTGATACTCACTCTCCCACGCTTTTATAGTCTGAAAAGCCCTGATGCACAATCACCAACATCATACGTGCTACAGACTCTTTTACTCTTCTTCCAACAGCATCTGTGTGGGCAGAGTTTAGTGGAAGAAGGGTTGATACTACTTCATGATGAGTGACCTCTTTTGAAGGGTTTATAGGGTCTAACTAATGGCTTTAATACGGGTACGTAAATCAATCAATCTGGGCTGCAACTGACGATTAATTTCACTGTCAGCAAAACTGTTTGGTTGTTTTCCCAATGAATCGGTTAACTGTTTAGTCCATAAAATGGCAGAAAAAGTAAAAATGCAAATCACAATCTCACAAAAAGCCCAAAATGACCTCTTCTTTTGTCCAAAGAAACAATTTAATTCAATTTATATTGATATAACACAGACAAATGCAACAAATGCTCACATTAGTGTAGCCACAATCAAGTATCGTTGCAAGATAAACAACTTAAGTGATTCATTGATTACCAAAATTAGTCTATTTGGTGATAATGCAGTTATAAATATTGGTAATCGATTAATGAATACTTGTTCTAATAAGCAATAAAGTCTGCAGTTAGACATGTTAATAAGTGTTAGATGGGAAGATTGATGAAGTTGTACAGTAAAGGCCTTTAAACGCCGGGCGCGTGACGAATAAACAACACGAAAATGCGAACTGCTTGCCTGCGAATCTCTCAGGCTTTTATTGTGAAGGGTAAGAACAGAAGGAGTGGATCTGGTCTGCGCTGGCTTTTTCAAGGTTGAAAGGAGTATTGAAGTTTGGCGTCTTGGCTCGGACTATGAACTCCATGTTGTTGTTTCACGAATATAGTCTCAACTCAACCCGTTACACACAACGTGACTGGTTGATGCCTTTATTCACGGTGCAAAATCATAGAACCGACCTTGTTTTGAAATAAAATGTCTCTTTTTCCCCACATAATATTTGCATTCTGTGTGAAAGTCTTGACAAAAAACAGTTCAAAAATATATTAATGTGCAAATTAATCATACAAAAAAGTCACTGCTCTTTGCAAAAAAAATCCCCGTAAACATTTCTCACATTTTATTTTTGTACAGATTAAATGAAAGAGATATTAATGAGCCTTAGAGGTGCTGGTAGGTGGGATTTTGTTACCTTCAGAGAGAGCAATGCTAGCTTTTCTCCCCTGTTTCCAGCCTTTTATGCTGCGCTGTCAATGCTTCATATTGACTGTGCAGACATGAGAGTGGCATCAATCTTCTCATCTAACTCTTGGCTAGACAGCAAATAAACGCATTTCCTCAAAATTGACAGAGTTAAAAAAGACACATGTCCTGTTGGAGGATAAACACTTTTCTTTCACAACCTAGCAATCCAAAAGTGATTTAGATTAATAACAGATCTGTAAAGCTTTAGAAAGTGATTTATTAACCATTAAACACTTTATAAAAGGGTGATTTGTTAGAAAGTAGTACCATAGAAATCAAACTCCGTATCTGAAAGGCGTTTGGCTCCGTCAACATGGTGGTAATCAAGGTTATTTCTCTCCTTTTAAACACACGATGAATCCACTTCTGTCCATTGTGCGTGCAGCCGTGCAGCGGGATGTATAGAGAGGCACTTTGGGGCGTTTTTTTTAAAGGGGCTAAATGGAGCTGTGTTGCATTGGTGCCCAATGTTGTGTGTTAAGTCTGCCACTTGAGGCAGCTGGGGCTTTGTGTCTCAGTGGGTATCTGTATCTGAATGGGAGCAGTGCCATGGATGGCTGATGAATGACTGTGTGTTCATTACCGTCCCTCGTTCCTCAGTCCCATCACAGAGACATTCACAGTCCCCCGCAGGTGTCCGTAGGCTGCGCGGGGCATCCTGGGTCCAGATCCGGAGAGTTTAGGGGTCGGGGGGTGGGGGGACTCTGCTGTCCCATCCTGTCTCTGACGACAACGGTGGTCAGTGAGCTGCACACAGAGAGATGTTGTGTTTGGCTGAGTGAAAGCCCTCAGGCCTTCGCTCTGCACTTCGGGGTCTTTTGAAGGCCTCTCTTAGAGCTGTGCACTGAGGCTGCTGTCAGCTGATGTACTCGGGGTGACAGAGCTGGAAACAGCCCAGTAAACTTTAACACATCAATGCATAGAAGGAGCCGCTCACTCGTGGGAAGAGATACAGCAGCATTTGTCTGGGGAAAAGAACAGTCAGTAACTCTATACTCTGCCTAAATGGACCTATACACCTCCATGATGTGATGTGCTGTACCTGTAAAGTCAAGAGGCAAACACCAGCTGCTGGGAAGTTGTTTGTGCCTCCCTCCCACTCGTTTCTCTTATTGTAACGACTGGATGTTCCTTGAACTTTACACGTCATCATGGACTTTGAAACTAATGATTATATGAGAAGATCTTTAAAGTTTAACATGGACGTTTACTTTTCTGCTGCTTCAAACTCATCACTTCCTGAATTAGAAATAGAGCTCCTGAAGCAAAGGCACGTTCACATTGAGCCTGTCCGGTATTCAAAATATGGACTTTGACTCATGGACTTTGGTTCAGTTTAGGCATTTAGAACCACGGCTGGAGCTAACAGTTATTTTCATTACTTATTTATCTGCCAATTACTGCATTTTCTTCATTCATTTTGTCTATAAAATAGTTTAAAATGACTATTGTGATTTTTTTTCTTTCCAAAAACAGTCTAAAACCCAAAGATATTTGGTATACAATGGTGTAAAACAAAGAAAAGCAACAAATTATCACATTTGAGACACTAGAACCAGTGAATAATTGACATTTTTTATTCATTGGCATTCTAAAAAGTTAAAAAATGTTGTGTCAGCTCAAGTATGAATAGTGACGCTCCATTTAAGTCACTGCATTCAAGTTGAAAATGAAAGTCTGAGAATGAAATACAAACAAACAACAGGAAATGACCCTAAATCACAGCGTTTCATGGGTGTGAGGAAATGGATGTTGACATCGGATAGCCGGCAATTACACATGTTTAGAAAAAAGAACTCAAACTGCAGTTTTTGACCCACGACGTGGTTTAAAATGAGTGAACTCTCACTTTGTGTAAACACCACTGAATGTAGATTATTACACAGTCCAATAACACCATGATAGATGACATATGAGCCCATGTGATGGTTTGTTTACGTGCTCTGATTCGCCTGTAAACTTTCCCACCGTGGTTTGAAGTAAAGAAAACTAACAGCAGAATAAGAATTGCTTCTTTAATGGACTTTGCAGAGGAAACTTACTTAACTTAATACCCCTACTCTTGTCAGTTGAAGCGTTTCCACACAGACAGACAGACAGACAGATAGATGTTGGCCGGCCTGTTTCAGGATAAGGTAATTCGCGGCGAGTCTCCCGGGAGGAAGCGTAGAGGCTTTAGAGATGCAGCTGTGACGATGACATCGCTGAGAGAAAGTGCCCCGACCATTTCACACAGCTGCAGAGGTCCAGAGAAGATGATATTGTGAGACTCGTATTGTGACAGCTGTTTGAATGTAAAGAAACGAGAGCGAGGCACTCGTGACTCTCAGAAGACGGAGGGGCGCTTAAACTTCTTAGGTGGATTTTCTCGCTGAGATGTTTTGGCCTCTCGTTGCGACGGGGCGGCTCTCCGTGCGTCACTTTCAGGTCGTCCGTCTGCTGCGAGGGAGCTTATTAGTGACAGCCAGTTCAAGCAGAAGTCATCGCTTTTGAAAGACCCCTGAAAGTGGCTGATTTTATTTGAATCCCAAGCAAAACAGTTCAGCTTCAGACAGGAATACAATCCTAAATGCTCTAAGCCTCTAGTTGACTTCCACATGAACCATGACTGTCCAAATCAAGTGGCCACACATTGTGTCTTTTTCCCGCCATGCGGTTCGAGAACGATGTGAGAGTTTTTAGACGAAAGGCAATTTGTGGTTTACAGAAAGTCTTAAAGCCGTGACTCAACCTACACACACCTGAATCACTCGCAGAGAACAACCTCAAATTACGGCAATTACTAGTCTGACTTCATGTTACACGGTTGGTGTGGAGTGGATCGGTTTGTGAATGAAATATTGTAGCTTTGGGCTTTTGTTGTTGAGTTAAGCAAAAAAACATGTACAGTATATTTGGTAAGACGTTTAAACTTTTCAGGATGAGGATGTGAGACTTTATTTTACACATTATAAATTACAAAGGTGGTTTACGTAAAGGAAATTCATGGTTTGATACAACTTTGGCATTATTGTAGTAGCTTTGGTTATCATTTCTTCTGTTTATGATGACATTAAACTCACTCAAGTTGCTTTTCTGAGGTCTGGGAACATGGCTGCATCACTAAAAATAAGTTTGATGAGGCAGATTATTAGCCAAATTATCGATTATCTAAACCACTTTATCTGGAGGGAAATCTAGACCTAAGAAAATTAGTCAATTAATAGATTAGTTGGTGGACAGGAGCACAAGAAGAGAAGAGTTATCAAGTCAGCGACATGACTTTGTTAAAGGGATAGTTCAGGTGTTTTGAAGTTGGGTTGTATGAGGTTCTTATCCATAGTCAGTGTGTTACCTACAGTAGATGACCGTTGGCACGCCCCCAGTTTGGAGAAACAGGAGATACCGCATGGAAAACAAAGCAATGTACTACTGTACACTGACTTTGGTGAATCCAAACTAACCAAATATTCTAAATATAGCGTGCACTTAAACTGATATAGATTGTTTTTTGGGTGAGTCTGTCTGTTTGGTGGCTAAAATACGTTTTGCTGCCGGCCCCGTCCACAGCAGCACATTACTTTGCTCCGGTGCGGTAACTCCTGTCTGCTTCTCCAAGCTGGGGGCGTGTAGACTGTCATCACATTGGCGATGATTAGCCATTACAAGTTGCCTGTCATACTAGACCGCATAAAGGTTATATCAACAAAACTGTATTGAATTGAGCAACTTAGCAAGGGAGTATTTCTATTGCTTATGAATTCAACTTTTCATTTGTAAGAGGAGGAATGTGTTATTTCTTCTTTCAGTAAGTAACATAGCCTCAGTTTGAGTCATCTTTTAAGCAGAAGTGCAAAAACTTAACTGGCTCTGACTTCTCATATGTGAATATTTAGTGGGTTTTTTTTTTAATCCTCTAAGATTTTAGTCTGAGAAAACAGGCAATTTTAAGATATCTGTTGATGTTCACAACAGACAGTTCAGGTAATAATCAAACCGTTCGCCTTTGTTTTCTCTTCCAAATAAGTAGAACTATCCATGCGATTTGTCTTTGACCTGACAGCTCGTGAATAGATTTATAATAATATCCCTGAATCAAATGACACTGAATGAGCAGCAGCAGCAGTTATGAATGCAGCCGACCCGTGAGAGCGAGTTATAGACATGCCTCAACTTGCCCTCCTCTTATACGAGGACCTTTAAAATGAATCTCCCAGCCTTTTGGGGCCAAACAAAGACCGAAAACATTCCAGCTATGCAGTGGAGCACCTTGCCCCTCACACAGCGAGCATGCTGGGACCGAGCCGCCAGACCCAGCCCTGCTGCTGCTGGACCGCCGCCAGTTGGCCCAGATCTGAGAAGCATGGCTAGTGCTTACACGTGCCCGGGTATGCATGCTATGTGAAGCAGCTTAGATAAGGGTATGTTTATCATAACACGTACATGCTTGCTGTCTGTTCCCACAAAAACCTGTGAGCCCCTCCGAAAGGTTTAGTGGTCGGGGTGTTAAACTGCAGATATTTGAAGGTATGAGGCTCACAGTTCAAAACCATTTCAGTGCTCAATCTGGCTTCATCTGCGCTCTGCTCACTATCGTACTAAAACTGACGACCCCAACCCCCCACCGCCCCGCCAACACACACCCCCTCTCCAATCTGTTAGTCTTGTGCACAGGTCACTGAATCAGCCAGAGAGCCGACAGTGTGAATATATGCACACAGCAACACACATGTTCAACCTCCCACAGAAATTATTCCAGCAGGATGCTTTTTTTTTTTGTTTTGCCCGATTTGCGTCAAACATTTGTGCATAACTGAATTTCCTAAACTGGGTGTAAACGAGTCAGACACCATAAGTTGATTAGTTGATTTAACAGAAAATTAATTGGCAGCTATTTTGATTATCAATTAACCATTTTTTAAGCCTTTTTAAGCCAATATACCAAAACATTCCCTCGTTTCAGCTCCTGGATTGTGAGGCTTTCTTGCTTTTTTTGTCTTACGTGACAGTCAATTATATGTCTTTGGGTTTTGGTGTTTGTTGGTAATACAAAACAAGCTGTTTGAAAACAGGACTTTCAAAAAAATATTTTCTGACATGTTCTAGATCAAATGATTAATTGGTTAATTGAGGAAATAACTGGCTGATTCATTCAATTAAAGTACCGCTCGCACTTCTATAGAAAATGAAGTCAGGAAATGACTGACACAGCAAGTTCTTGAGCTCATTTCTCTTGAATTTGAGTCAAACTAATGATTGTAATGGAAGTAATGTCATGTTATTATTCATATAGGAAGTGAAGCTTACACATACTTATAGGGAACTTGTCCACCATCTAGCATAGAGTGAGAAACATACTTTAATGCAACTTTTTGTTTTTTTAAATGCACAAATTCGGGTTGTCAGTCGATTCAAATATTTAATCATGATTAATCGCACATTTGTTAAAAATGTACCTTAAAGGGACAGCTGTCAGTGTGCTGACTTGACTATGACTTGCCCCAAACTGCATGTGATTATCATAAAGTGGGCATGTCTGTAAAGGGGAGACTCGTGGGTACCCAGAGAACCCATTTTCATTTACATATCTTGAGGTCAGAGGTCAAGGGACCCCTTTGAAAATGGCCATGACAGTTTTTCCTCTCCAAAATGTAGCGTGAGTTTGGAGCGTTATTTAGCCTCCTTCTTGACAAGCTAGTAAGACATGGATTCCTCTGAAGTTGTGTTAACACGTTAAAGAAATTAGTGCTGTTAAAACAAATTTGCATTAATACGTTAACTTTGACAGCCCTAGTTATTATTAATGTAGGAAGTGAAGCTTGCACAGAGTGAGAAAGGTTCTTTAATGCATTTTAAGTGCATAAATATGCAGCATATTCCAGTTTACCTTAAACACCCTGATCTTGTGATGCTCTGGCAGAGGTCTTATTTGCATTAGGGAGTTGTCTTCTTTACCATCAGGCTGCTTAGTGACCGCTGCGGTGGTTGCCGAGCGGACAGGCCGGCATGTGAGGAATCTGAGTCTGAGGTCTGAAAGGAGAGCAGCTGGGAGCGGAGCGGAGAGCGCGGGGAAGTGGGCGTCTCGCTGCAGAGGCACCTGTCCTCAGTGAAAGGCTCCTCTGTGGAGCTGAACAGGTGTCGGCAGAGCAGTTAAGCCCTTCACTTGAAGCGAACACACTCTTGAATTATAGTCATTTATCCACAGGAGCCCCGTCAATGTTAAGGTCATTGCCCAGTTGCCCCATCGGCCTTTCCGCTTCCTTCCTGCCAAAGACTCTTCCTCCTTCCTCTCATCAGCTGGGCTATTTACTGTGGTGGTCCTTTAACCAAACAGCTCAATGACTCCGTCAAGTACACTAACTCCCTTGTGTTGTGTCTCACAGCTCATTCTCACATATGTCAACACGTTAATGCTCTGAACCCCCTTCTTCCTCCCTCTTGGCACAAGCCAACTATTGATCCCATGAAAGGGCCGCGCAGGAAGCCGCTCTGTCAGGTGCACGTCCAGATGGATCATTCAGTCGACTCGTTCGGGGTGAAGGAGCTTGTTTTCTAGACTTTCTCAGCTCGGCAGCCGTGGAAATTTGCACTGGATTGGCTGATTGTGGCGATGGGACACCTGACTTGGCAACTAATTATTGTTTTCGTTATTGATTAATCTGCTAATGACTCTCGATGAATCCGTTTGGTCAATAAAATGTCAGAAAATACAAAAAAAAGGCAATTTTCAATCTTCAAATTGCTCTTTTTGTCCGACAAACAGTTCCAAACCAAAAGTAATCTATCTACTATCACAGAAGGCAGAAGAAAAAAACAGAAAATATTCTCAATTTAGGAGCTGGAGCCGGTAAATATTTGCCATTTTTATTTAAAAATGATCACTTAATTATTCAAAAAACAATACAAAACATCTGCTTGATTGCAGTCCTTCAAGAACATATCTGCAAAGAAACTGTAAATAAATAAACAACTGGTTCTCTTAAAGCATTTCATATAATTTAGCTGACAAAAGATTTCAAAATTGCATTGTCGTCTCTGTGATTTATTCTTACGAGGAATGGGCGACATCTCTATTTGTCGCTAATTCCTCTTTTTTGTTTTGCCCCCCCCCCCTTCTCCGCTCCTTTTATGCGCTGATTGAAAAATCTTGTCATTTATCTCATTGTTGCTCCCGGCAACAGGGGCAGGTTGAAGAATTCATGCTAGACGAACAATGCAGCCGAGGCGTTTTTGAAACAAAGGAGGCGATTTGACGTCAGCACCTCGCCTCGCTGAACAAAGAAATTGCATCCAACGAAAGCAGAGAAGTGGACAACTGCAGGAGGCGCAGCTCAGAGCTGGCTCGCAGTCAGTCAGAGGAGGGCATCGTGTACTGTACAGGCCGAGGGTGGGCGGGTTTCTGTATTGCTTTAACCTATGTGCTCATCACAGATCCAGACTGATAGGGGAGAACAGGAGCCACAGCATGTCTGAGATCATAGCAGCTGATAATCGGAGCAGCGAGCAGCGATTGCTTATTTTTTGTGAATTAGTGCATTGTGTCTGTGTGCGCTCACTGTCTGCCAACTGCTCCCTCACACACACACACCTAAAACACCCTCACCTTCCCTCCCAGTTACCATGGACACAAAAGCACAGGACCTAAAATTGTCACTGCCACTGATGTGCACACCTCACAGCCTGGAATCAGCTAACTGACAAATCAGGAAAAGGAGCTTTTTTTTCAGCTCGCAGTTCAATGGGAATGCAAATTAGTCCGAAGCGGAAATTCACATTATATAACGCTGTTTTCTTTTTGGATATCTGAGAGGCGTCAATTTGACTCGTTTTTGAAGGTGAGCAGCAGCATCGAGGAGGAAAGAAGGCGGGGAGGGGAAAAGTTAGCAGTTTTTCTGCCTGAGAGGAACACAAGTGACTCGTGACACATCAGACTCATGGCTGTGCTTCCCGCACTCTGCAGTGATAACGGTGAATCACAGCGAGGCAGGTCACAGACTTTGACAAGGGGAAATCCACATCATTATCCCATCTCCATTCTGCCTTCAGTTGGCCGTGACCCGGCAAAGTTCAAGTGGTGCAAAAACTAATGCGCGTATCGGTTTCACAACTTATAAAACAAATAATCAATGAGTCATTGTGTCGACACGTAAAAAACATTTTTACTCTTAATGATCCTGTAGGATTGGACTCCTCCACCTCGAGCTAATTAATGAATGTGCCACAGAGGGCATTGCACATTTTTCTCCTTCTTCTTGTGGGATCGGACTAAAATAACTCCCACAGTAAAGCTGATAATGGTTTACCCACACCTGCTATCTCGCGCTCACATAGCAGGTCAGCTGGAGAGGTGTGTTTGTGTGGAGTGGAGTACTTATCTATGAAGGACAGGAAAGAAAAGAGAGCGCTCGTTAATGACTGCAGAGCTGCTCTTTTTGGTGTTACCAGCAGTTTTATTGTAGTTTGTGTTTGAAGCACCAAACCAGAGCATCACATAGGCAGTGACCCACTGTAAAGAAAGAAATAGTGGAGAGTTACATACAGAGCAGACACAAGTCAAGTTTGCGTCCAAATGTTGCGCAAATTTTAACCAAATTTACACAGACTCAGTAAAAGAAAATGCAAATTAATGGAAGTTTCCATCCACTATACTGTTATGCAAATATTAGGAGTTTGGCACATCGAGATAAACAGCTGTTGGTGATAATTCTCCAGTTGGGTGCCATTAAACGGTCGTGTCTAGAAGGTAACCCGTAAATTGCGAAAAACTTGAAAAAACTCTTTGCGAGACTTGCTTCCCAACGACCTATCCTAACTTTAGCCATTCGAGGTCGAAGCCTAACCTCAACCATCTCGCAAGCGTTTCGCAATTTGTGTTTTACCTTCGAGACACAACCCCATTAAACCACTGCAGAAGAAGAAGGTGCAATGAGATGACGTAATTAAAAGACCTCCAGTCGGACCTCAATTGATGGAAAACTGAGTGGAAAACATGATGGAAATACAGCATTTATATTATCTAGCGGTGAGGTTGCAGATTAGAACTTCTCCAGTGTGCCAAGCATGTAGGATTGCTACGGTGGCTGACGCAAAAACGTGAATGGTCCTTTCCAGAGCCAGTTGTTGAAAGAGTAGCGTAGGTTATTTGGAGCAGATGTGGGAAGTGAGTGGTGAAGCGAGAGAGAGAGCGGCGGCGATGACGAGAGCGAGTAACAATATCGATGTTGGCCCAAGCAGGAAAAGTTAACAGCGTTTTGTTTGTCCGTTCTAGGCTACTGTAGAAACATGGCGGTGCAACATGGCGGACTCTGTATAGGACCCGCTCCCTATGTAGATATAAACGGCTCATTCTAAGCTAACGAAAACTCAATGATTCTTATTTTCAGGTGATGATACACTAAAGAAAACATACTTATTAATATAATATTCCAATTTTGCTAATAGATCCTTCTAAATGTTACACACTGGTCCTTTAACTTCTTTCTTTCGACGCAGTTTTTTTTCAATGTCCATAAAAACAGATGGATGTAAACTCACAGACACAGCACATAACACAATTAAAAGGTGTAACAGGATCATTTAATCAACTTTTTAAGCATCTAACAAACAAGAAGTATTGTAGGCACAATCACAAATTGTTGTGCTCCATTTCCTCTTCCGGTGTTCGGGGTGAACAGGTGCAGGTTAATTAAAAGATCTGTTGTCCATAAGATGTTAGTGGTTGGAGGGATTATCTGCACTGCCCACCTGCTGCTCTTGGTGCAGAAATGAGGTGAGATAATCTGCCTCCCTGGACCTGATGTAAATAATGGTGGATCTGTTTTTGTTTGTGTTTGGTTGCAGATATTGTGTTGTTTTCCCTCTCGGCTTGTTTACAACTCACTCGTATTCAAAGGAGTGACAGTCACTCAGCAATAAAAGAATAGTTTTAATTGAAGGGCGATGAGAGTAGCGTTTCTCTCCCCAGAGGCATGCAGTAGATCTGCGTGCATTAAAAACAACTGTCGTCTTTGTCTGCCGTATGAGTTTTTGGCATTGAGAGCAGACTCCATAAACGGGTAAACTGAAGTGCTTACCAATCGCTATAAAACGTGATTCATGGTAAGAGCATGCAAAGCAGCAGCTCGTCCTTCTCTCCTCTGGTGCCATGAGCTCATGTGTCTATAGGTGCTGCTAAATCATGAAACTTTACCTCTAAGTGGCCTCTGATTGATGCCTTTCCTCTGGTGGCCAACAGCCGAGTAAATTCTCTTTAAAGAGAAACTGTCCCTCTTGGCCTCTGTGCTGGGTGAAACAGATCTTGGTGGTTTTGAAACTCGTAAAACAAACCCCACGGAGAGCAAAAGGAGGTTGTTACGCAGGAATAATGAGGCGTTAGGAGCAGCTAACAAGCCATTGGCATATTCCTCTTCATTCTTCCACAGGAGTTAAGACCGTCTTGACAAAAATAGGCATTTTGACAGTTAATTCACGCTGAAATCCACACCGCTTAATTTAGGAAGCGGCTTGTGAATTATCCTACTATGGGACGACCTCATGCACGGCGTCTTAATTGGTTAAAGGAGCATGAAACCTCTGGATGTAAAATCCTTTTTTAAATTTTAATGGCTTTTTAACACAAACGCCTCGTGGGATTTTGTGTCAGGATTGATTTTTTTTTCTTTATCTTTATTACTGCGAGGGAGGAGAGTAGAAAGACTCCATTAAAGCTCAATCCTGTCTTGACTGATGGAGGTTTCATATTTCAAGATTGCACCTCCCCTCTGGATGCTTGAACGGGAACTTTCCTGGCATATAAATCTTGTGTAAATCTCCTATTTATGTAAAGGACTGATTTATCTGCTGCTATCCTATCCGAAAAAGTGTGTTAAAAGTCAAATGCTTTATGGTACAGAATATGTTTATCTCTGGATTTAGGTTACAAGGCATTAACCTCCTAACCTCCCTATCAACCATCTGTCTCATATTCTGGCCATCAACGACACATTAGCTCAAGCTTTAAGTTTATAAAAACATTCAAAATGCTTCCGGAAACATAAAAAATGCCAAATTGGGAGTGTTTTGGTTGCCTCCGCACGACTCTCAACATGGCGGCAGCTGAGCCAGCGGCTTGCAGCTAACGATGCTAACAGGGTCAACAGTGAAAACAACGGAAACACTGCTGACAGAGCTAATAGTGTTAACCTGGGGGGACCGCTAGTGCTAGCTTGTGCAATGGCGGCGTCGGCCCGGAACAGCGTTGTCAGCTGTAACCGCCGTTTGAGAGCAGTGCAGAGCAGTGGGTCGTGCACATTAGCAAGTTTCTGTTTTCTGAATGACACCTTTCATTACAGCATTCACATACAATGCATTTCCTCTTATTTTGACTGACAGTCTACGGCCCAAAGTGCACCGCTGCTTCCACACTTAATCTGTGTTAGTGCTGCGATTTCATACTGTGCTTCCTCGATGATTGTGACTCCAATAGCTGATTCATTAATGTCGTTTGAAGGAATAGGTTTTAGGCGACTGTGTCTAGTGCTGCTTCTCAAGCAGCCATATGCATACAGTTGGCAGCTCTCCTTTTTAATAGGCCAGGCAATGCCTTGGCAATCTCAAGCCCCTCCGTCCAGCGCAGGCATTCCACAGGATTAGCGTGGCAGCGTGGCAGCTCCTCGAAGCCAGGCCGCCGTCGCTGCAGATCACCCTTTTTGAGTAGAAATCTGTCCTCTGAAGCCGAGCTAAAATTAGACCAGCCATCTGTGATTAAAACAGCTAAAATTCACACGTGTCTGGAGAAATTTATAGCACATAACTGCCTCCATTTGGGCTGAGTTGGTGAATAACAGTTGATCGGTCTTTTTCACAAACGTGTGACAGTGGGTAGTAAAAATGGAGAGTGGGGTTTTTCACACCTAGTGCAACCTTGACAGCAGCTTTTAGCACTTTTTCACAGACCAGTAGGTCCTTCCTCACATGTGCGACATGTTAAAGCTCAGGACTTTCATTGATCTCCGGGCGCAGTCCTCCATCTGTCCCGCCCCTCCACAAACCGCCCTTCAACCAGATCAAACGTAAAGCGTCTCCTTTCAAGCCCTCCTTTCCTTTCATGTACGCAGTGCAGGCCCTTCGTGCATGTGGGTATGCCTCCGTTATGGTGGTCTTTGTGGGTGATGGTGACTGCACTGCATCGGATGCATGAGCTCAGCTCCCGATGCAATTGATGGGACAGACTTCTCTCTTTCCCCCACCCTCCCGCCATCCTGCACCCAGATCAGCAGCAGTTAATGAAAGTGGATTGATTTTCCTGTACCTCCTGCATACAGCGTATAATCTGGCGGATGAAATCGACCAGGAAAACAAAAGATCCTACAGCATTCTATTACATTTGCTGTTTTATTTACTTGATCGCCTGCCAATCCGTAGGCCTATGGGTATGAAACTGCCTAACTGAGACTGAAATCCATACCATGTCAAGCAGTTCTTTCAACGGGGTGATTAAGAAATTGTTCTACATTTCAGGAAATGTGCTTATTTTCTTTCTTGCCAAAAGTTAGATGAGAAGATTGATACCATGTGGTATTGACTTTCTCATCTAACTCTAAGCACAAAGACTGCTGCTAAGCATAAAGATTGGAAACAGCTCAGATATAAGATAAGATATAGCTTGATTCTAGCTTGTTTGTTTGTTTTTACACTTCAGTTTTTGTACAAATTAAAAAAAAGTGATATAAGGTGTTAATTAGTGAGCTTTAGAGACATTTTGTCACCTATGGACAGAGCCAGGATAACTGTTTCATCCCCGTTTCCAGTCTTTGTGCTCAGCTAAGCTAGCTGGCTGTTAGCTTTACCATTTAGACGTCTGCCAAGTATGAACCTACAGTCAGCCGCCGGTTAGCTTAGTTGAGCACAAAGACTTGAATCAGGGGTAAACAGCTTGCCTGGCTCTATGTAAAACTATAACCACCTCCTCTAGCTCACTAATTCACAAGTTATATCTTGTTTGTTTTGGCTAATCTGTATCAAAACCTTCATATAGAGCCAGACTAGCTGTTTGCAGTCTTTATGCTAAGTTAAGATAACTAGCTGCTGGCGCTAACTTCATATTTAACAGACAAAATGTAACTTGTTAATTAAGAGGTGCTGGTAGGCAAATATTGTTATCTTGGTTCAGAGCCAGGCTAGCTGTTTCCCTCCGATTCCAGTCTTTATGCTAAACTAAGCTAACTGGCTGCTGGCTGTAGTTTCCCGTACAGACACAAAGTCAAGTGATGGTTGCAGTGCAACATCAGCGCCCAGCAGCAAAGCTACGCTTCCGTCATTTTGGACTGAACGCGACTACCGGACGACAGTAAAATGCCTGCCTAAAAAGTGCTGTACGAATGTAAAACAAAATTATTTCTATTCTATCGCCATATTCTACCGAAATGGCCTGTATTTAACAATAAAAAATATAATAAGCGTTTTCAGTCCAAGATGGCGACAGCGGCTGTTTTCAGACAAACGCTGGAGTTTGTTTCTATACTCTTTGACAGACATGAGAGTGGTGTCAATCATCTCATCTAACTTCCGGCAGCAAATAATTGATGTCCCAAAATCTCAAACAATTCTTCCATATTCATAATATCGTATAGGTGCGAGTTAAGAGGAAGACCTACACAACTTGAGTTGCTATAAATTCATTAAGTCAACAGAAGCAAACTAAAACAAGCTGGATTAGCATTTCATGTTATAACCCTCCCCTCTCTGATAAAGACTCCATGTCAGAGCCCGATCACACTGATGGAAGGAGACAGTGCAAGGGGATTATAAATACTTCTAAGCGCTGTCTCCCCTCCTCACACTTAAGGATGGATTATGGCATCTCGCAGGCTTGCGTTCAGCCTGCAGATGGCTGCTCCTCCTCCCTCTGACCCTCCCTCCATCCATTCACCCATCCTTCCTTCCTTCCTTCCTCGCGCTCTCTCTTTGTAGCCATGCTTGTCCTCTGGCAGGTGGCTCTTTCCTTTACGCTTTGCTATCATGGCATGGTGTTTTTCTAAGCTGCACCTCAGGCGATTTGATGAGTCATCGTATTAATTGCTCACAAATTCAAACCGACTGTTTGATTTCGCCTCGCCAGCTTCTCGGAGCTACTTTTTATAATCACACAAGCAAAGTATTTCCGTCCAGGAAATGTAGGTCTGAACGTACTGTAATAAAGCAATAATATAATTTATGTTCTACCAAGCCCTTATGTGTGTATAAAGGTAATGATAATAATAGTGAAACTTAATTTATATAGCACACTATAAATAATAAAGATTATCAATAAGGTTCAAAAACTAAATGTACACAATACCAGAAATGTAAACAGGTGTCATAAATATAAACAGATTAACAGTAAGTGTCAAAAATATAAACAGGTTAACGGGTTCAAATCCAAAATATGTGTTGTGTCATAAGATTATCTGGGATTTTCCTTATCTCTTTAACAGTCTCTTGCCATTATTATTAAGGACAAACCCCCAAAAAGTTGTGTTGTCGTCTGGTTAAAATACAAATATTTCCATCAGAGTCCTTAAAACAACATACAGTATATGCAGTAAGATTACTTCTTTATCTGTGGCCGGTGCCACTGCAAAGCTGACATTTAAGAGAAACAAACTGAGAATTTGTTAACCTTTGGACACTTTTATAGCTGCGTGAACTCGCTCACAGATGGCTTGTGCTCACAAATGTCAGCACGGTGAGGTGAACTGCAAGGAGAAATGAATATCATTACATAAGCGATGACGGCATGAGCAAGCATGGCCTCAGGTGTCCTGACCGTCGGGATCTACAAAATTATCTCTGCATTGGAACGTTGTACAAAAGACAGGAAGCGAAAGCAGCAAGATGTGCTTTCTTTTGTTCACGTTTTGGAGGTAGTGTCAGTGTAGCTCATAGTAAAACCATCCTTTTTAAATGTTTTTTCTATCTTGGTCCACATTCGGTCCCGGTGAGTGTGTTACATGGGGTGCTGGAGATGAAGCCAGGGAAAGAGGCCAGACATCCACCCACACACACACACACATACACACACACATACTCTCGTAGTAGTGCCTTTCTTCCACTTGCATCATTTTTTTTCCTGCTTTGGCAAAGCAACAGAATATATATAAAAAAAAAATAGCATTCGTCTAGAAAAGGAAGCGTAAAATAGAGATTTTAAACTGCACTATAAAGTTTAGCACAGCTTGATTTACAGTAAATGAATATACGTGTAATCACCATTGGAAGCGGTTTAATTTTCCGCTTGTCTTTTTAGGGATGTCTAACACGGAGTCAGATGTAATTTATTTCTGTGTCGTTGATGACCATGACCTGCAGACTGTCAGCCATTGTTACTTAATATGAAACAGCTGCCAGTGGCTGTTAGAGACCAGCAGAGGAGGTCGGATGGGATTTTACAGGTGTCATATTCCTGGACAGGCTTCTACTAAACCCAACAAACAGGTTCCTGAAATCAAAAATCTTACTGTGAAAATATTTTTAAGGAATTATTGTTGTGTCTGGATACATTTAAGAATGTATCCCTGTTCTTCTGTGCTTTTTGCAGAATTCATATAGTGAATTAAGTCTGTTTCACTCAGATTTACTGACTTTCTGCTAAACGGATAGCTCTATTAGTCGCTCGTGAAATCGTAAATCACACCAGACTAATATTCATCAGAATCTGTGTTTGGTGAAATATGGTCAGTAATTAAAGACATTTGTACTTTACAAAGTCAGGACTGAGCAGATAGGAACAAGATTAAGCACACAGTTGACCTCCATAAATATAAGTAAAATCATAGGAGGACAGCAGATTATACCAATCCCATAAAACAGAAAAGAGTATTTAAGTATCCACTGTTTAACCGGCTGAAAGGCTTTGCTGGGTGCTGGAAGGACAATGATAAAATATACAAAAAGAAGTCTCTTATCCTGCTAGATTTTGTATCTATCTTGCTTTGTTTTGCCCGACTAACAGTCAAAAAAACGTCAGATATTTAATAATAGGGATGTAAGAAGAGTATTAGAATATTATATTTTGTGATACTGTATTCTCAAAAACACTGTATACATTTTTAATGAATAGTCAATACTTTATTTCATTTGTAACGATATGCACCTTCTCAGTGTATGTGCCTTCTCAAAGTAGTGTTATGATTTTGGATGTTACACTGATTGCATAAAAAAAATTTACATTTTTGACTCAGATTTTATGCATGATGGGGCGTTCTTTATGACAGTTTTCCTAAAATTAGATTTAAAAAATTGCAATTTATCGCCTTGTTTACAGTATTGCGATATATCGCAATATATTGAAGCCCCTATACCCCTGTATCATGATACGTATTGTATCGCCACATTCTTGCCAATACACAGCCCTACTTTATATAGGGCTGCATCTAACGATTATTTTGATAAACGGTTAACCTGCTGATTATCTTCTACATTAATCGTTTGGGTGATATACTATCAGAAAATGTTTAAAATGATTTTCCAAGAGCCCAACGTGACGTCATCAGATGTCTTGTTTTGTCCGACCGAGGGTCTAAAACACAAAAATATTAAATTTACTGACATAAAACAGCAATATTTACAGAAGCTTAAACAAAGGAATATTTTTTTACTTAAAAACGTCTTAAGCGATGAATCCATTATTAACATAGTTTGACTAATTGACGTCATTTCAGCTCCTCTCTTCATGCATTGGATAATAGTACAGTAGTTGTCTATATATTTTACAGCATGAGCATGTATAAGCTACTGAAGACAAAGATTTGGTGATTTTGGTGTCGTACATATTGGATGAGATGACCAACAGGCCGAGCTCGGTGTCAGACGAACTCTTCTGAACTCAGTCGGTCTGATCATGTACGTTGCTGTTATAAGGTGACTTGTCCATAGACATTAGCGTTGCCTTCCTATTAGAAGTAGCAGAGGAGAATGTTGCCTCAAATGTCAGAGGGTTTATTATACACAATGTTATCTCTAGCAAACCACAGGTACAGACAGCTTATTTTGTAGGTATTAAATCCCACACAAGAAGCTGTCACAGCATCGCTCTCTGTGGATGTCCCACACAGAAAGCCTGTGAAGGAGCAGTCGATCCACCTGTGGGCGGGTGTGTCATCACACTCTGTGAAAGTAGGAGCTGCTCCTCCCTTTTTCAGACAAACCAGCGCCAAATCAGCCGTGGGCGAAGGCAGCTCTCTGCGCTCTGCGGCGTATCAGGTTCCGCAGGTGGAAACACCACCCAGCCTCGGCCCCCGTCACTCGACCTCGTATAGGGGCCAATTTAGTCAGCGCCGACGGCTCACATTGGGGCGTTAATCCAGCTCGTCATGAAGATGAGAGGAAGAGCTTCTGCAGGCCAAACACCTTCTGTAGCTTTGAAGTCCACGTAGTGAGAACACATTGTTCCAAGGATGGATTGTCAGCCTATATACATACTGTGCGACTTACAAAATGAACTGTACAGAAAGACAACAGTACACACGCTGAATCGGTATTATCCTCCGCTGCATATATTGTTCCAAATTGCTTGAGCAACAGAAACTCACAGGAAGATCTTCAATTTTCACTTGGAAGAAATTAGAACAAATTGTGGGTTGTGGTGAGACAGCTCCAGGGACAGCTGGGAAAACATAAAAGTAATCTATTAAATCTTTGGAAAAACATTTAGCTTTGTCTCCGTGAAGTTTCCATAATTAAAGTGGCAGTAGCTGTCCAAAGTCACGCATCATACATCATTTTAATGTCAGTACAGAACAGCGGACTCTGATTTCTTCTACACTAAATGACAGTTTATTTAGTCTACATACAGTATACACTATGAGTATTAGGACAGAGTTTATACAGTACTTTATATGTTAGTATAGTGTGGAAGTGGTTACAGTGATCTCAAAGATGTGTTTCCATATCACAAGTTGCATTCTGGTTGATTTCATTAATCAGCTTTGTGTCTTATTCATATATCATTTAGTTAATGCATTGCAGCTAAAATATTTCATCTCCTCTTTGCCGGAGTTCTACAATGTGTAATTTAAGGCAACAACAATTAGTTTGTCATTTTTGGAAATGCACTTATTCGCTTTCTAGCTGAGAGTTAGATGAGAAGCTTGATGCCTCTCTCGTGTGTGTGTGTACGGTAAATATGAAGCTGCAGCCAGCAGGCGGTTAGCTTAGCTTAGCATAAAGACTGGAAATGGAGGGGAACAGCTAGCCTGGCTTTGTCCAAAGGTAACAAAATCAGCCTACCAGCACCTCTTGGCACCTCAAGGCTTCATCCACACTAATACTACATAACTTTTGCTACGTCATGACGTGTCCTTCCCTGATGCGCCACACCCCGCGCAGGAGGCAAGCTATTATTTGAGCGCTTTGCATCAATTCCTGTGTCCAGCGCTGCTTCCTGTTTACACCAGCATGCACATGGCCAGTGTATGTGAATGGTCATGTGATATACGTTTTTCAGGCATGGTGGTAGTAGTAGTAGTATGGACGGAAATTCATTCTGAAATGGCCCTAAAACGCTCGTGTGGACGGAGATCATTTTCGTTTTAAAATGTATTAATGTGGATGAAGCCTAAAGCTCACTAATATTGCAGGCGTTGGGTCAATTTGTGCGTCTAGTGGTGTATTTTTTAAATTATCAGAAAACAGAAAGATTCCTGTCAATGCTAGTGAAACATTTTCTAATCTTAGGTCAAATCTTTTTGGCATTTTTGCACGAAAAATTACATAAACGATTAATCAGTCAACTAATTGTTGCAGCTTTAGTCACATGAGATATTTTCAGTAACCACAGGGGGGGGAAAAAAATCAGCTTTCTAAAACTGATAATACATGAAAGAATACCACTCTGTAATGTCTCCATAATATCTGAACTCATTATTGTTCAAAATAGGGGGCTCAGAAGAGAGAAGTCATGAGTGCACAAAGTCTTACACACACAGACTGAAAACCAGATGGATTTGGGGGGATTATAGGAACTCTATCTGAGATAAAACAAAATTCCTGTTCTCTCTTCAACTTCCTGAGAGGAGAAGCGGGGAGTTTGGTTTCCGCTGTGAGACCGAGAGCCCGAACGGAGGGCGCTGGTGGAATTTAAGGTTTTGTTTGTGTATATAAAAGTTAATCCTGGTTATAACTTGAAAAGACAAAAAGGGTTTAGCACGAGGATGAACATGAAAGCTGGTGGTGAGCTCCGGCTGGAGATAAGCGGGCAGTTCAGTCGGTGCTATCTGAGAAAATAGCTTGTGTGACAGAGGTCTGTTTAGAGTGTTAATGTGCCGCAGACTTGCTCTCTCCAAAGGCCTCATGCTTTTGATTTAGTTTGTTTAGTGTGTCTCGACAGCCCTGCCCTCTGCGATGGCAAACACAGGGAGGTTTGTTTAGGACTCTCTCGGTTAGTTAATATAGAGCAGGTTTCAAGGTTACTGTCACCAACATGCCCGCTCTGTGTGGCCTGCAGCCTGGTCGCTGTCGCTTGAGAAAAAAAACAAACCCTCCTCTCTGCACCGGTGAGATTAAACCTGAGGGATTTGTACTTCTCACCGTCTGCCTGTCAGGAGCCGTGCGCAGAGTGACGAAGCATGTTGTGACGGCTGTCCTCGTGGTATCGGCTGGATGAATGGATGGCTGTGTAATCTGCGACTGAAAAGAAGATTTGAGAGGGGGGCAATAAGAGGGGAGAGGGATTTAAGGTCCGAGACAATGATGGGGTTTGACTAGTGGGTGCGTTTCACCTGCAGAGGGGGTGAATGTGTTTCCTACGAGCTAACACGACGAGATAATGCGCGTGTCCTCGCCTGACAGTGAATTTGAGGTGATTTAAACATGATGGTCTCCTCAGCGGAGCAGCTGTAGAGCCTCGGCCGCTCTCACGGTACGAGCGGACAGAAGGAGGCGATGAAATTTTAATGAGGTGATTGTATTATACTGTCTGCTGTCCGGTCTTAAGCTGCTCCCCTGCGACATCCCAACGCGACACTGAAACACTTGTTTATCGGCCTCTCAGCCTGCATGTTCACAGACGAGGGTGTGAACTGTGGTCAGAGATCTGTAGTAGAAAACTGTCTGTGGGTAAGTTGTTTTGAAAAGAGGCTGGCTGTTTGTCAGGCGCAAGTTCCCACTTGCAAGGATGTACACAAAGGAGTTTCCCTTTGGGCTTTGTGTAACTGTCATGTTTATCTTTTTTAATGACTGCATTAGGGCTGCAGCTAACGATTATTATGCCTACTGATCAACCTATCTTTTTCTACAATTCATCCAGGGCCCAAGGTGGCGTCTTCAGAATGCTTGATTTGTCTGACCCAACGGCCCAAAACCCCCAAATGTTTTAACCATATAAAAGAGCAAATTGTCACATTTGACAAGCTGGGATCAACAATTCTGACTTTTTTTGCCTAATAAATGACTTAACAAGTGAATCAATTATCAACAACATTGTTTTCTGTCGTTTAATTTGTTAATCAACTAATCGTTTTCAGAAGCGATTCAAACGATGAGTCAAATTTTTTGATTAGAGTGGAAAAGATTAGTCAATGAATTAGTTGATCAACAGCGAAATTAATTGGAAAACAATTCTGATAATCTCTTAAATGTTACATCAAGCAACTGACAAGTGAAAGACTCAGAGTCGGCAGCCATGCCAGCAGCCCTGTGATTTTATGCTAAATGCTAACATTGTGATCACAATGACAATGCTAACATGCTGATGTTTAGCAGCTAATGTTTACTATGTTCACCATCTTGGTTTAGGATGTAAGCATGCTAACAGTTGCTAATTTCAAGCCACTAGTGTGGCTAAAAACATTCATTAGACTTGTGCAGCTTTTTTGAATATTTGCTGCTTTTCTGATTTTGCCTCCGCACCAAAGTCGTGTCTAGAAGGTAACCTGTAAATTTGCAAAAACTCTTGCGAGACTCGCTGCCTGACGACCTATCCTAACCTTAACTATTCAAGATCAATGCTTAACCTTAACCATCTCGTGAGAGTTTCCCAGCTCGTTTGATACCTTATAGACACCGGAAGCATTATGTTTTCAGTTTTTCCGTCCGTCCATACAATTCTCGTGACGCAATATCTCAGGAACGCCTTGAGGGTATTTCTTCACATTTGGCACAAACGTCCACTGGGAGTCAAGGATGAATTGATTTGATTTTGGAAGGTCAAAGGTCAAGGTCACTGTGACCTCACATCGTCCCATTCTCGTGAACGTGATATCTCAGGAACGCCTTGAGGGTATTTCTTCACATTTGGCACAAACTTCAACTTGGACTCAAGGATGAACTGATGCTATTTTGGAGGTCAAAGGTCAAGGTCACTGTGACCTCACAAAACACACTTTTGGCCATAACTCAAGAATTCATATGCTAATTTCACACAAATGTCTAACAGGACAAAATGATGAAGTGATAACATTTTGGACAGACATGGATGTAAACTGCTACTTGACTGGTTGACGGAAGTATACAACCGCGAGGCGCTAATTCTAGTTTTTTTAATCATTGTGAACTGAGAATCTTTGGTTATGGACAAAATAATGAATCGATCTATTTGAAAAACAAGCCCTATTTGTGATATTCAGTTTTTCTTGGTCATGCTGCTCTCTAGTCTCTTCGAGAAAACCCTCAATAGTCGGAGAAGATGAATGTAATTGAACTGGAGCTGCGTTCCACATCAGCCCAACCTTTCTCTGCTAATGCGCTGTCACAACGCAGCAGCGAGTTCGACTCGAGAGCGACCAAGAGAGTCTAGCGGTATTATCAGCAGTGGGGCCCGAACACATGAATGTGTGGCTGCGGGAGCTTCTCTGCGACCAGGGGAGGAATTATCCTGACAGTCTGTGACTTGGCTCTTTTCGCCTGTCTCCTCTCTGTGCGTCAGATACGGGGCCCGAGCTGGACGGGGCCTCTGGCTGTCCCCTGTCCGGAGCTGAGAGCCTGTCGCTTCCCATCTCTTCTCGCTGCGTGGTTGTGGTGCTCTCTATACTCCACGGTGCGGGACGGTTCCTCGGTGATGGCGATGAGTACTGTAAATGATTTCACACTACACGTGAGATGCTGACTGGGCTCTCCTAGCCTCTAATCGATTGACCCTCTTTTACAGCCCTTTGTGGCTTGTTAATTGGTCTCCAGCTCCCTGCTGACACAGTGACCCTAATGGAGGAGAATTACTGCTGTCTCGTCATGCATTAACCTCCCTCCTCCACCCCCTTTTCATCAACCCTCCCTCCATCTCAGGCCTAACCTCTGCTCCCATCCCCCCGTCAGCAGCACACTCCCTGGTTTCATAGCAGCTGGGTAGACGGGACGAAGCGCACATGCACTCCCGTCCTGTCACATGTCGCTGTGCCTCTGGGGGCCGTGGTCAGGTGACACTGCAGCCAACCACATTAAAGCACCAAGGGGCAAACACTGGACTGTTTGCACACTGTTGGCCCTTAATTAGTTCAAACGTAATTTAGGCATGGTCGGGGGTTACGAGGGGGCTCTTTGCACGGGAGGTCAGATCAAGCTTCAGGGCTTGTGACTTTTGAACAAAAACGCATTTCTGTGCATCTCTCTTGTCTGCAGTTCCAAAAGATTACATGTGAAAAACAAAACAATTTTGTATTTAAGAGCTGGAGCTAAAGATTATTTTCATCATCAAAGCAATAAATCGTTTGGTCTATAAAATATCAGATCCCCACAATCCCAAGTAGATATCATTAAAGGTTCTCTATATTATATGATATTCAGAGCATTAATATAGCAGCATCTTTTGCTATGTGATGATCTACAGGAGTAATGTCTAACTGAGCAGAGAATGAAGTCGCTCTCCCTCTGTGTGTGTTGTAATCTGAGTTTCTCTGTGCTTTGTTGACATAGCCGGGCTGGCCGTGCGGGCCTTTTAGTGCATGGTAGTGCATGTGAGCGTGCCCCACTAGCTAGCTCACGGCCGCCACTCACCACTGCTTTCATACGGCGGTTCCAGCTGACAACGCCGTACCGACTTGCATCGCGGAAGCTTAGCTCCCACCCTTCGATTCCCTCACGCTGTTAGTTCTGTCAGCACTGTTGTCGTTGCTTGCACTTTAGTTCGTTTATGGCCTACAAAAACACGTCATCCCTGGGGCACTCTATAGAAATGCTCTGAATTTATTATTGAGCACCTTTTAAATGTCTTGTTTTGTACGACCAAAAGTCTAAAACCCAAATGTGTTAGTTTACAGAAAAAAGCAGCGAATAGGAGAAGCTGGAATTAATGAATGTTGAAATGACTAAAGCGTTTATCAAAATAGTAGACCTGGAAATGAGGACAGTCTGTGTGAGCATCTCTGATCCAGGAACAGCAGGGGGCCCGAGACAGTCGTGACACCGCTGACATCTCAAGAGATCAGCCACCGATTGCATTTTCTGTGTTTTTTAAATCACCTTTGTGTGTCTGGCTGGTTTTGCTTTGCAGCTGCAAGCTTAGATTCTGTGTAGCAGCTCACCCCTAGCGGCTGCTGCCTCCATTATTTACAAGAGTGAATATTTCATGATGACATCAGGGTAGGGACGTCCTAATGAGCCATGGCACTCGCTCATCTGGCCCTAAAACAGGCCAGTGAGGGCTCCTCTGTGGCGCCACAAATAATGAGTGGGGGCCTGATATAAAAGTCTTATTATGGGTTAAACTGCTGGAGGAGAAGAATTAGGAAAAGAACAAAAAACTCTTCCCACTCTCTCGCACAAGCAGATCAGCAAATGTTTTTCCTGAGGAAGAGCCTCGAGCATGAAGGCGAGGCTTGCACTGCTTTATTCTCAGGAAAACAGAAGCCTGTTGGAACTAGCTCATTGTTATCTAGACTGCAAAACAAGGGCAAAAATTAACTCTAATCTGTGAGAGAATCTATAAAAGTAGCTGGGAAGTGGATCATCAATCATCTCTTTATAAATAGCAGTCAGGCTACAACTTGTAGTTTTGTCCTCTGTTGTAATAAAAATCTGTGCAAACGTTCTGAGACCTCTGAGGGGGAGAAGATGAAAGAGCCGATGTCATTAAAGCCAGAAGCTCAAAGATCTGACTTTATTGTGCAGCGTGTGCTCGTACGTCATACAGTGTGATGAGTCAGAGAACTTCACAAGAGAATAAAGAGGATAAAACTAAATGCAATGCTGCTCTTACAGACTACCCTTTTAGCTCCGGTTGTTTTCAGTCAGGGTTATTAATCTCACTGAACGCTGAATGTGATTTTAAAAATGGCTGATTGTCCACGTTGAGATGCTCGCAAACAGTTTTTGTCTGCAGTCATCTTTGATTTGGAGTGATTCCAATAATAACAAAACTTTTGTGTTGTTTTGTTGCAGTGAGGGAGTCTTCAAGTGTCCGGAGGACCAGCTGCCGTTGGACTATGCCAAGGTACGATTAGCACTCTCACAACACACCTTTTTCACTCTACCACAGCCATGCCAGCAGCTCTGTGAGGCTACGCTCTGACACAGTGTTGCTCTGAGCTAAATACTAACGTCAGCATGCTAACATGCTGATGTTAAAGGTGCTCTATATGAAATCCCTCCCAACCTGTAGCACCCAACCTCCGGTTCCCCAACCCAGGTTAACACCGTTAGCTCTGTCAGCACTGTTGGCTTTGTTTCCACTGTTAGCGCTGTTAGCATCGTTAGCTACAAGCCGTCGGCTCACCTGTCGCCATGTTGAGAGCTGCGCAGAGGCAATAGAAAGGGTCCCAATCTGGCATTTAGCACCTTTTTAAGCAGGTACGATGTTTACCATGATCACCATTTTAGCTTAGTATGAACAAAACACAGCTCAACAACCTAAACTTACCTCCTTAAAAGAAAGGAAACAAAAGACAAATACTAACCTAACTCCTACTGGAAAACAGGAGAAAAAAGGGTTAAACAAAAGGCTGCCTACCCCTACCAAACCTGGGCTGTATTATTTGTTTGCAAACGTCATTACAATTCGCTGTTTTTCTTGCTGGCTGTCTTGGTGGCAGTTGAGAAAGGAGACTGGTGTCTTGAGGCTGGAACCAATCAGCTCCCTGGATCAATCTACACACCTACACCCAATCAGCCACCTTGTCAAGCTTACCTGCAGCTCATCACACACACACACACATCACAGAGAGAGAGAGAGAGAGAGAACAAAAGGATCCAGCACAGAGCACATTACAGCACATACACAGAATACAGAAATACATGTTCATACAACCTCGGGGTTGTAACAATAGGGAGGACATGAATGTCTTTACCCAATTTCATGGCAATCCATCCAGTAGGACCACAAATTTTAATCTCGTGGTGGCACTGTAGGAAAGGTCAGAGGATCACCAAAATCATAAGCTGTCATCCTCTGGGAACCATGAATATCTGTTTAAAATTTCATGGAAATCAATCCAGTAGTTGTAGAGAGATGTGTTTCAGTCTGGACCAAAGTGGCGGACCGACTGACAGACCTACGTTGCCATCACTGGAGCCATGCTGCTAGTGCTAGCATGGCTAAAAAGGATAACATAGTCGAATACCAGAACAATTTAAAAGTGGAACACAAAATAAAACATCAAAACGATGACAACAATAAAACCAAAACAGGTTAAAAGCATTGGTAAAAATTTAAGAAAAGGCTTTCTGATAAGTGATTTAACATTTGGCAGAAATAACAGAAAGATATTTAACATACTGGTGTGAATAAACTTCAGTCCACCGGTCCAACCAGGAAAAAATGCAAATCAGAGAGGAGACAGGCTGCTCAGATAGTGACATAAATATAATCCTGCCACATTAAATCTAGATATAGTTGGGATATGAGATCCAAAAAAGTATTTTAGGATGCTGACTTTTGACTTTAAAGTGTTACAATAAAAAAAAAAAAAACTGAACATTTGCACTTGTGAATCTCTGGATTACATACAAGCAATAATCCTTTAACCCAGAGTCAACGGTTGCATTTCATTTCATTACAGTGGAAAGACAGACCATTCAGTTGATCTTTTCCCTCCAAATATATCTCACCCAGAAGAAAGGAAAACTGTATCTAAATTTCAAATGAACTCTTTGTTTATTAAAGGAGGTTAATCAGATTGTGCCCGAGGGGGGAAAAAGATAATGACTAACTGTATTCAGAGTCAGAGGATGTCTCTCTCACACGTGATATCCCCGTTGTAAAGGCAGAGGGTGCAACAAAAGGATAAGGGCTTAATTCTGAACTATGCATGAGAGACTAGTTGATGATCGTCCCTGCGTCTGAGCAGCTTTTGGCATCGATTGAAAGAAATCCTCTGTATGTAATTCTCCCATGCAGCCAGTTAGCATTAGCTTGAATTAGCCGCCGAGCCATTAACCCGGAGCTGCAGCACTGCAGGTCTGCGTGCTGGGCTGAGAGCGATGAAGGCGCCTGTAATAGCAGGGACTCCCCACGGGAAGGATGTGCTCATGGCACACCTGTCAGACGTTGTTATTTACCAAGGCTCCCAGTCGCCTGCAAATTACCCCGTCCTGGTGGTCTACTGTCAGGGTTATTGTAGCGTTCGCTGCACACCGTCCTTCAGAAAACGTGCACAAACACAACCTCGAGTGATGCAGTCATTAAAGGATTGTGCTGCTGCTTTAGTCATAGTAGTAGTAGTAGTAGTGTGTGAGTAACAATGGCTAAACCAGACAGAGTAAACCCCCAAGTTGGAGCTCCAAAGAGCTTAACCCCCCCTGTGCTGCCTGGGACTAAGTTATTAAAAGGTCATTATTGCCGTCTCCCTGCAGATTCCAAGACTGGAACAATGAGAGAGTGTTTCAATTTGCTTTAGAGGATTTTTTTTTCTCATTTGCCTCTCCTGAAAGAATGTGATTATGGCAGCAAAAAAAAAAAAATCTCCTACTGTAAAAGTGCAGCAAGTCAAGCATCTGTTTTAATGTTGGATATATCTGCTTCTGTAGAGCATATTTAACAGGTTAATACACTCTTATTTAGTTTGGCATCCGTCCCCCTAACACAGAATCAATGAGTGAGATAAGTGAAGATTATTTTACAAATTAACTTTTAATTTGAAGGCGGCAGCTCTGCCGTGTTTGGGTTGCAGAGTCACGTGAGCGCGGTCGGGCTGTTGCTGAGCTATTTGTTTAGAGGGCTGTTGTGACATTTTGAGGAAGTGGCTTTTCTTGTTTGACCAGTGCTCTGCTCGTGTGCCAGCATGAGGGGGTTGGAGGGGATGGGGGTTGGAGATGCAGAGCAGAGCTGTAAATCCTCAGGACGGTGTACTGTAGGGGAGGATTTGGGGTGTTTGGGCAGAAAACTGACTCATCCCCATCGCTCAGTGACCGAGGAAAAATAAATCTTTTCCTCTGCTCCCCCGTCTCTCTCAAAGGTCCCATAAACTAACTCATTATCACTGCAGCGGCCGGGTCAACTCACTGCTGCAGCTTTCTAGCACAATCTCAAGAGTTTGATTTTCCAGTGTGTGTGTTTGTGTCTGTAGCTCAACATTCAGTCTTATATGATATGATGTAGAAACCAACATGCTACTCTCACTGTTAAAAATCTTTAAAGGGATAGTTCACCATTTTGGAAAACACTCTTATTTAACATGTTAATATTTTCATGATCCTCACCATTAACCTGTTTATATTGTTGGCATTGTGTATATTTTGAATTTGCACCTTATTGATGTTTTTATATTTGCACAACTATTGCACAACAATTTATCCCATCTTATCTTTCTTTCCGAGAGACACCGATCAATACCAATCTCAACTCTGTGCATTAACCTGCAGTGAAGGAGGATGTATTTAGGCTGGGGGGTTGGGGTTGGGGGTGGGGGTGGGGGTGGGGTGGGCAGCTAGCCTGCCTCTGTCCACAGTTAATAAATACGGCGACCTGACTTGCGTACACAATGTATCTTGTTTGTTTAAAGGTATAATATGTAAAGGTTGTCGGTTGGTGTCGGTAAACACACACCATTCAAAGTTTCCCTCCTCCGCCTTGGCTCAACGCGCGAGTGAAGAGAGGGAGCAGCGTTAGTGAGAACAAAGTAGTGCATCAAATGTTATGAAGCCCAGAAATATCCCAAACACAGCAAAATAAGAAGAAAAGAGGAAAAATAGGCAGAGGGCTGCAGGGTCACTGCCGATACAGACACCACCACACACTTGTAGTGGGGCATAAGTGATGATTGAGAGGGTTTTTTTGTATCAGTTTATACATTTTTGAAAATTCCTGCATATTATACCTTTTAATAAACAGTAATGTAAAACTAACCCTTTCTGGTTTTAGAAAGAGTTAAATATTGACTAGGGTATAGAGATATAGAGATCTCCCTCAGATATCGTGGTGGACAGATATAGAATGCGAAAATACACATAATCAAGAGCGCTGTATCCTTAGAACATTTTTAAATGAAATTGTCACCGCATTTAGTTCATGATGTGTAATTAATTCTGTGTGTATGTATATTAGCTTAATTTTCTTTTCTTTTATTTTTTATTGGTTAAATGCTGATTCAGATCCATGTTAAACATACTTTTGCTCTAGGAAAGTGGTATATTACAGTCTTCCAGCATGACCTGGTCAGGTCTTGCCACTGCTACACTGACCTCGTCCTGCTTGTCTTCTCCAGATCTACCCGGACCCAGAGCTGGAGCAGCAGATCCTGGCGCTGCCCATCCGCTGCATCCACAGCGAGGAGGGCTGCCGCTGGACCGGCCAGATGAAGCAGCTGCAGGTGAGAAGCTTCAATATCCTCTCATACGTTTCCCTCCATATTTATTTTATCTCTGCTGCCATATCAAACACTCGTGACTTTCCTAACGTGTGTGTGTGTGTTGTTGTGTCTCCCTTCAGGGCCACTTCTCCACCTGCGCCTTCAATGTGATACCCTGCCCCAACCGCTGCTCCGTCAAGCTGACGCGCCGCGACTTGCCCGACCACCTGCAGCACGACTGCCCCAAGCGCAAGGTCAAGTGCGAGTTCTGTGGCAGCGAGTTCACCGGCGAAGCCTACGAGGTAAACACCGACTCCAAACCTGTATTTATTTTATTATTTTCGTGCTACAACTTGGCGGGAGCTTGACGCAAACAACCCAGAGTGACTCCGCATAATTTCCATGCCTATATGAAAGACGTCTTTGTGAGAAGCAGCAGGAGAGCACTAATGCACGTGTGTCGGTCTGTTTTGAAATAACACGTGTGTTGGCAGAAGGAAAGAAGTTTGACTGGGTCTTTCATGCTAAATGTGTTTTCCTCAGCGAGCGACCTGAAGTACCTCAGAGTCTCCTCACTAACACCTCTGTCATTTCCACCGCCCCTCCTCTGTTTATACTAGCCCACATGGTCCCCACTCTACACACAGATACAGGGGCATTCATCCACCTTTAGGCTCTTACATTGGAATTACTCACTCATGTTTACAACTGTGTATCATCCTAAACCTTTCAATACCACTGCCAAATAATTATTTTCGTTAATGATTAATCTGCAGATTATTTTCCCAATTGAACGATGGTTTGTTTAGTCTATAAAACTGTGAAACAAATTTTTCAAAAATTATAAAATACATTTAAATTTCCTAGAGTCCAAGGCGATGTCTCTAAAACCCAAAGATATTCAATTCAGTAATGTAAAACAAGAGAAAAACAGCAAATCCTCACATTTGAGACGCTGCAACCTGAGAATGGTTGATGGTTTTGCAAGAAAAAAAAATGATTCATCTGTAATCAAAATAGCTTCTGATTAGTTTTCGATTAGACTAATTGTAATAGCTCTATACTTGAGTTTCAATACCAGTACTTAAGTGATACGCTTGTAAATACGGTACTTTGCTTAGCGTAAATACATCTTCTACAAAACTCTTTTCATTGAAGAAAATTAGGCAAACTTCTTAAAGTGTCATTCCTTACAAATCTGCAGCATAATGCGAAAGTACAAAAAAAATTGAAATTTATAATTGCAATAAATTGTCACAATCGTTTCAACCACAATATATATATAGTGATGATTATTTTGAAAACATTGGTACATGACTTTTCCTTTGTCATGCCGGCTTACTTTTTATGTTAGTCTGAATTGATTAATACATTTTCTGAACTTCTAGACGGATTTGACTACAAGGAATGCCGACTATTTATTTATTAAAAAGTCATCAGAGTAAATTTAAGTTAGTAAAAGTTTCAAAATGTCAGCAAGACCCACAACATAGCATCAATTGAATTTCTATTTAAATCAGGCAATATTTGATTAAACAATAAGAAAACAAGATTATAAATGTGTCCAACAGAAAACACTTGATTTTTACTGACGTATCTTAGGTGGTACTCAAAGTACTGATGTCCAATATCTATCAATAAACATCTCATTATGAGATACAGTATAGGTTACTTACTTTATATTAGCAAATTAGTTCTTTCTTACTGTTTGAAATCACATTCATCATAGACCAGTCAAAACTTGACCTGCAGCTCCAATACTTTTAGAAAAATCTAATAATAATAAGGGTATATATTTTTTTCATTAAAATGCAGTAACACCTACTGTATCTACAGTATCACATGTGTTGACTTTATAACCCTGCTCTGAATTGTAATCACATGTTTCCTCTCTCTCTCTCCCAGAACCACCAGGGTGTGTGTCCTCAGGAGAGTGTTTACTGTGAGAACAAGTGCGGGGCGAGGATGATGCGTCGTCTGCTGTCCCAACACGGCCTGGCCGAGTGTCCCAAACGCACGCAGCCCTGCAAGTACTGCGGCAAGGAGTTCGTTTTCGACACAATCCAGGTTGGTTTCTCACAAAGTTTACCATCAGAATGCTTAAATTACGTCTTATTAATGAAATAACTTAGTTATATTTGGCATGATTGAGTCAGTCTTTCCCAAAATGTGACTCCTGTCAGTATCACTGTACCCGTCATCTGTTCTGCATGTGGCTCGTAGAGGGTTTCCAGTTTCCCCCTGTCCTGTGGTAGCTGGATGTTAGTGTGAGCTGCTGTTTTGAAGCACCTGCCTCTGTGCACATAGGTCGAGCAGCCACTGTCACTCTAACCTCCCCCACATTTGGAGCCAAGATAATAACCTGATCTTGGACACAAAGTGTTTTACAATGCATTTAGGATGTTTCTTTCATCCCCAGTCATTTCATTTCAACATCATTTCGGTTGAGTCAGAGCCTTTTGCCTCCTGATATAATGTGTGGGTATTCTTTTAGACTTCATATTATTATATACTATTATTACTTCATGTGTTATTATTGTAAATTGAATACTTTTGGGTTTTGGTTTGTTGGTCAGACGAAACAAAACCTTTGAATTTTTCACTTTTTCTGACATTTTATAGACAGAATGATTAATTGATTAATCAAGAAGAGACTAAAAGATATATATATATATATATATATGAATATAACCGTTAGAGATTGATTCATCATCAGCCATCGTCTGTTGCTTCTGCACTTTACATTAGAATTGGCGGGACGTTCTTTTTTTATCGAGATCTTGTATTGTCTGTTTTCTATTGTTATGATTTGTTTTCAGGTGGACTGCTTGGCTTATCGTGGCTGCAAACCTAATTTCCCCCGAGTGGGACAATAAAGCTGAACTGAACTGAACTGAACTGAACTGAATAGTTGCAGCCCTGATTATTTTCTCTATGAAAATCATTTTGTGTAAAACATCAGAAAATAGAGAAAACATATTCAGTTTGCTGTAATTTAAGAAAAGGAAAAGCAACAACAAAAAAGACAATTAATTAATTATAAAATTACCTGCCAATTAATTATCTGCACTTCAGTTAATTGCTTCAGCTCTAGTCCTTTTTCTACGAGTGTTTTATTACACTGATTTCCAGATTTGCATGTTATTGGCAGCATGGTCCCAGTATGTTCTGTGGCTTCAGGCTGCATGATCAGTTGTTTTCCATCTTTTCTCGTCTATTTTTGAAGCCTCATTTTTAATTCCACACGTATATTTTTTTTTAACTTTCAAGGACATGTCTCCCTGTGCAGCCATTAATCTGCGACCCCGCTGTGCAGTTTGTGTTCTTATCACTCATGCTGTCGGTCAGCAGTGCACGCATTAACACCGTCCCTGACTCCTCTGCAGAACCACCAGTACCACTGCCCTCGGTTTCCTGTCCAGTGCCCAAACCAGTGCGGCACACCCAACATCGCCCGGGAGGATCTGGCTAACCATGTTAAGGACAACTGCGGCAGCGCGCTCGTTCTCTGTCCCTTCAAAGACGCCGGCTGCAAACACAGGGTAAGACTGACCTGCAGCATTTAACCTTCAAAAGATTATTTCTTCTTTCTGTTAACACTGCTGTTGTTAATCAGCTGCCAGGCTTGTTTGTCTTTGTTGTTTACATGCGTTTTTTTCATTATATTCCTTTCAAATCATTGCTCACTGTGTCCAAAGTAATGATTTTTTTCCCTTCGAACATACAGTGCGTTGTGCCTGTAGGGTCTATTTTAATGAGAGCAACACTTCTATATTCTGACAGTGCATTTCCGTCTATTTTTGCAACTGACGTCAATTTGAGAAAATGTGGACACGCTCGAGGAAGAGCGGCAGATGAGCGTCATACTCGCTCCGCTCTGTTAAGAATTACAAAGCATCTGGAAAACTTGATGTATAACATTCACAGATGGAAAGCAAAACACGTGTGTCCACAACAGCAGAGTGACTGCTATATATAATAATCAGAGCATCTACATCTTTATCTTGTTCAGTGTGTTCAGGCAGACTCATAAATAGAAGTTCATCTCTGTGGATGGCTGTAAACAAACATTATTCAGATAATGTGCTCTGAACAGAACAGATGTGAACAGCATCCATATTTTTGCAGAAATATTTATAGTTTTTTTTCAGTCACAATTTGCAACAAACGTCACACCACTTCTTCTCAAAGTCATAGTTCAGTCAGATCAAAAGACGTCACATCATATCAAACACACACTGCAGCACGCAAAGCAGCAGGACTTTACATTGTGCCCAAATGCACATATAGAAACATATAACAATAAACATATAGGCTGTGGGCTAAAAACACTGAGGTTCATCCTTAATAACTTTTCATCATTCTTCATCAGATTATTTGTGCAGTGGAGGATGAAACTGATGTTGCACAGGAGTTGTTTTTATCTCATCATCTTCTATTGAAGCCTGGCACCGAGCACGACTTAATAATAGTAGTAGTAATAGAGGAGTTTAAGTTAGGGACCGTCTCCAAATTGCATGAAAAACAGCCAAGAGAGATTTTTTTGTTTTTGTTTTTCAATCATGCAATTAATTCTTAATTCTATTTTCCCGTTATTAAAACTTCTTATTTTATTTCCACTATTCATGTCCTCTTGCCAGTTTAGACAATTTAGTTTTCCTTTTTTTTTTTAAGCAATTCATGCTGTATTATTTGATAAATTTAGGTACATGGTTCAAATATCATATTTTTTTATTTTGCGGGCAGCTAAACTACATATACAGTACACATACTCCGTGTAAAAGATCTATTTAGGATTTAAGATTTACTCCACCCATCCGCGTTCGTGTGGTTAGAAAAATGCAGATGTGCACGGACAGGCGAAAACCTCCTGCATGGAATCCCTGCGAAGGGCCGTGTATAATGGTGTGACATCACTTTGTCCATGCAGACACTTATGATCCTTGAAGATGCGGCAAGCAAAAATCACGATTAAATGGCCGTAGAGAAAACAATTTAACACAAATATATAGATATTTGTGAAATAAACAGCTACAGATAGTAGCTTTAAATAGCTGTGTATGTGTAGACATCTCCTCACTCTCACTGTGCAGCAGCTCTTAAATGATTCATCTCTTTCTCTCTGGCAGTGCCCCAAACTGGCTATCGGTCGTCACCTGGAAGACACCACCAAGTCTCACCTGACTATGATGTGTAACCTGGTGGGGCGACAGCGGCAGGAGATCCTGGAGCTGCGGAGGGAGATGGAGGAGCTGTCTGTCAGCCACGATGGCGTTCTCATCTGGAAGCTCAGCGACTACTCGCGCAAACTCCAGGAGGCCAAAGTTCGAAGCAACCACGAGTTCTTCAGCCCGCCCTTCTACACCCACCGCTACGGCTACAAGCTGCAGGTGTCGGCCTTCCTGAATGGCAACGGCAGCGGCGAGGGCTCCCACCTCTCCGTCTACATCCGCGTGTTGCCTGGAGAGTACGACAGCCTGCTGGAGTGGCCCTTCTCCTACAAGGTGACTTTCTCCATCATGGACCAGAGCGACCCGTCGCTTTCCAAACCCCAGCACATTACGGAAACCTTCAACCCCGACCCCAACTGGAAGAACTTCCAGAAGCCCAGCAGCACCCGCAATTCGCTGGACGAGAGCACCCTGGGCTTCGGCTACCCCAAGTTCATCTCTCACGAGGAAATCAAGAAGAGAAACTACATCCGAGACAACTGCATCTTCATCAAGGCTTCTATAGAGATTCCCCAGAAGATAATGGCCTAAAATCCGACCTTTGTTTTCTTTTCATGGAGGAGAAAGATAGGTTAAAGACTGGAATTGACACTTAACCTTGAAAACTTCTACACTCGTACCCTTTAGATACTTTCTGCCCTTACAGCCTCTCCACCACAGGGCTTGAAGCGAGTCTGTTTGGCTGTGTGAGCTGACTCGGAGGACCTTAATATATCACAGAGGAGAAAGTGCTTGGTCTGCAGAACCATCACTCTCTGGTGTTTCTTTTTATTATCATTTTTTTATCTGTTTGCTGACCTTTTATCACAGTCTACAACAAAAAGCCTTGGAAATCAAACAGTGCCTAGAGAGTTTATCTTAAGTTATATTTTTGTTGTTATTTCCGCAGTACAGATGTTAAACATTATGGAAAAGATATAAAAAGGGGTGAAGGGCTTCGCTAAGCCTCTGCACTTAGAGTAGAGAGAAAGATGGAGGCTGGTTAGAGACGTCCCGTTGGGGTGATCTAAAGACGAGGGAGCTCAGCAGACTCAAGCTCAAGCCCAACTGCCTTTTGTTTACATGCTCATACAGTATACTCCCACTGATTCGTTAGCAAACACAGAGCCCTTGGTAAGAGACTGCTCGTGAGGTTTGTGTACACACAGACATGAAATCGATGTTTTCAACTGAGAAACTTGCAGCTTCAATCTTGGTAATTTTTGTGTTTTAAAAGAATAGTATTAGGTTTTGGTTGAGTTTAACGAGAAGATCAATACCTCTCTATTTTTACACGGCTTTGTTGAATACTTGATTCTGATTGGTCAATCACAGCGTTCTACAGTCTGTTATTTCTTTAAACCAGACCGTTGCTATGTATAGCAGACCGTTGCTATGGGCGGAGTTCTGATATTTAACTCTGCCGGTCCGTTTTTGTGTCAAATTATTGATTTCTTAAGTAAGTCACCGTGTAATAAACGGGATAATGTGCAGCTAGTGGGTCATTGTTGTGAAATAAACCCCTTCAGGGCGATGCAAGACCCTGTCGGGGTTTATTTCACAACAATAACCAGCTCACTGTAGATTATCCCTTACATATCTGTACGTTCAATATAAGGGCACTTTCACAAGTCAAAATTTAGTCTGTTTTGATCGAACTCTGGTGCGGTCCGTTTGGGCAGTTGTGAACGCAGTAATTGTACTCTGGTACGGACCAAAACAACCGGTCCGAAACCGCTTACGAGAGGTGGTCTCGGACCGTTTCCAAGTGAACCAAAATGTAGGCTGCCTGAGCAGACATTTGTTGAGATGGATGTCCGATGTTTTCTTGACATCTAGGCCGAAGAGAACATAGAGAATATGTTAAATAAAGTCCACAAAAATAGTGAAGTCATCCAAGTTAAACAGGAGGAGTCAAAGTGAAAAAACTTTGACAGCAATATATCAAAGTCTGTGAAGCCCTGCAGCAAATGGCAGCTCTTGAGAAAAAGATAAATCTGCTCCTTTGTACGCCTGTCAGCAAATTATTGTTTTTATTTGGTCCGTTTTAATTTGTGCACTGTGAAATCAGACTAAATAGAAAATCAATTTCGCTCAGATTGGGACTAGCCAAACAGACTAAGGCTTGTGAAAGTGCCATAAGGCTACGACCAGCAGCCGGTTAGCTTAGCTTAGCATAAAGACTGGAAACAGGGGGAAACGGCTAGCCTGGCTCTGTCCAGAAGTAACAAAATCCACCAACCAGCACCTGTAAAGCTCACTCATTAACCACCTCATATCTGGTTTGTTTAATCCACACAAAAAAGCTTTGGACTGAGCCAAGCTACTGTAGCTGTTTCCTCCTGTTTCTGGTCTTTATGCTAAGTTAAGCGGCTGCTACAGAAAGATATGAGAGTGGTATCAATCTTCTCATCTAACGCAGCAAAAAAAAAGTGAATTAAAGTATTTCTCAAAATGTCAGACTATTTCTTTAACTAAAATGAAACACGCCGAGAGAATCCTACAGCTTTTGGGTTTACAAAACTGCACTAAAAATGCAAATATCAAGCTCAAACAAGGCTGTTTTCTTGACAAGTTTTTTACCCGACAACATTGAAGCTACAGACCTGTGTCTTCTAGTTAACCGCTCCCATCACAGGATCCGTCTGTGACTTGTGTTTGTCAGTAGTTCGACCCAGTCGTAAATAGCTTCAGGAGCATGCCGATGTACCAAACACACACACTTCGTAAGTGACCCTATGAGGCTTTCGTGTCTTTTTGTGGAGTCCACCAAGTCCAATAGGAATAAAAACGCACCTTTCGTCGGTCTTCGGATGAGCAGAGCAGACAAAGAGGCCAGTCGTCGGAGTACACGTGCATTTAATAGTGAAGGAAAAGCCATGTGGCCTTTTTATACAGTATGTCTTCGCATGAGGGTTTTAGGGGTGAGCAGGGCAACATAAACACATGCATGCTTCATGTGCTACCACCTGGACCACATTTTTGTACTGTAACCTGTATTCTTGAAATCCTCTCCCGTTGATGGCTATTTTGTCTCTTTTTTTGGACCGTTTGAAAGTTGACAAATTGTCAAAAAAGTATGTTTTTTTTGTTGTTGTTTTTTTATATACAGAAAAATGTGAACGCTGTCGGTAATATAACCTATAAAGACAATGAACACTTGGCTGTGAAGTGTATTGTTTTACATGGCCTGGGCAAGGGTGGTGTGCTGTTTGAAAAGATGGTTAATGACATGGTCTCTGCAAATATGTGGGTGTCTCGGGACACCTTTTCGTTGTTACCATGGTCACCGGTGTCTATCTTCAGCTTGGCACACAGTGTCGTGACGGGGGAGCGGTCGGAGGGAAGTGCGATACACCCGTCTCCATCGCAGCATCATCAGAGGGGTGGAGGACTTTGATGATACAGTACACTCATCATGACGTATGTGAATACTAATGTAAAAATGCAGAAGCACATTCTGTCTTTTTATTACTATACATGGAAAAATTCCTGATTTCTTGTCATAATACCAGCTGATATTTTACAGTGATTTAAAGAAGTGAGAAGATGAAAAAAAAAAACTTTTTTGTAAGATTCTGTATTTTTAAAAATACTTAGCTGTTTTATACAAACACTTTTGGTTGGAGAGTCGGGGTTGACTTTGGGAATTTTCAGACCATTTCGTCTCTTTGGACATTTGGATAATTTGTTTGTACTTGTGGTTTTGAGCCTCACATATTCTGTCTGTATTATTTCCTCTTAAAAGTATTTATTTTAAGGAGCCGTCGTGTGAGTTTGAACAGATGGCACAAATGTTTTAATATGTTGATTGATGAGTGCTTGTCAATTTCTTAATTGAAATAAAATACCATATATTATAGTTGTTTTACCCATTTGTGTTTCATGCAGTGCAGACTCTGAAGAAACCAAAGAACCAGCACACTGTTGATCACTTGTGAATCCTGAAATGAGCTCTTGAATCCTAAGTAAAGGTGAAACAAGTGCTCCTACACACCTGGTTAGATTTTATGGTATACATAAACCTCCTTGTGATTGTTCGCAACGGTGCAGACTCTAAAAAAGTACTTTTGCAACTTTATTACAACTTTCTTTTATATTTCTATGTCATATTGTCATGCATAACATCCCATATGGCACGACACACAATACGTGACGGTAACTTAACCTACAGGTTTCACTGGCTCTGATAACTCCTTGCTGTGGAAATGTCTGTATTCAAGGGGCACTCCGGTGATTAAGTGTTGCATTTCCATAATGTTCAGGGTCAGATTTCAAAAGCAGCACAGGATAAGACATCCTGATTTTTACTCCCTAGTGTGAGTCAAGCTCCAAAAAGCTTGGATCCTACACTTCCCATGATGCTGTTTGATAGTCTTTCGTAAGGTTAGACCCTCCCTGCTTGATAAGCGAACATCTTTCAAATTCCACACAACCAAATTTCTAACACATGGTTTCTGTAAAAAATCTGTTGTACCCAAGCCAAACTGAATACTCAGGAAGTAGTATGTCAAATTCACTTTGACACAAAATTTGAAATGGACCCATGGAAAACAAACCCAACGTGAACAAATACATTTTCAAATCCAAAAGGGACTCGCAGATTCAATATATACTGTAAGCATATTTATACCCAACCCAAAATGTGGTCACTCAAACCCAAGACTCAACACAATACAACAGGACTGACCCGATTAGACTGAACATAATTTGGTTTCGGCACAACCCTGACCCCAGGTCAGGTTGCTGTTCTAGGACCCTTTGAAGTGCATTAACATAAAATTGGTTGGACTTACCCTTTAATCTAACATTACCGCCTCGCGGTTGTATGCCTCCGCCAACAAGTCAAGTTGCAGTTTACATCCATGTCTGTCCAAAATGTCATCACTTCATCATTTTATCCTATTAGATGTGTATGAAATTGTTTGTGATGTCACAGTGACCTTTGACCTTTGACCACCAAAATCTAATCACTTCATCCTTGAGTCCAAATGGCCAAATTTGAAGAAATTCCCACCAGGCGTTCCTGAGATATCACGTTCACAAGAATGGGTCAGACGGACGGACGGACAGACAGACAACCAGAAAACATAATGTTGCTGGCGTGGAGGCATAAAGCAAAAAAGTGTTGATATAGAAATATTGTCTGATTAATTTATGAACTAAAATATTTACTTCTTCAGCATAACTGGTTTTGGACTGGACTGGCTTTATATTGTTTTCCTAAATTAGCTACAGTACTACTGACCACTAAGAAAGCACTGAATGCATTTAAAACATGGGCATGGACATAAAACACCATTTAATTATTGATGAAATTTATTAACAATATTAATTCTTAATGATAATAAAAGGCTATAAAGCTCATCTCAACATTCACATTCAGCTCAGTGATGCAGAGGAGCCAAGTTGTTCCTCTAAAGTGTTTGTTAAAAGTCTGTCTCCTCTGAGTAAAACGTTTCTTCTGTCCTGCCTTCTGCGCTCAGTAATATTCACAACTAGTTGCATGTATAGGATTTTGGACCTTAACATCTTTCCTGCCACATGTGCAAAGTTTGTCCAAAAAGAGGCGCTTCTTCTATTCTGGACTGGACATACTGCAGAATCTGAAGAATCCATATTAGTCAACTGGTTTTATTTCCATTTCATCACCTCAGTGATGTAGGTCAGAGGTGAAAGCAGTTTCTGTCCTGCTCCTCTCGTAGTCTTTGCCCCGACGCTACTTGAGATGGAGGGAAACGAAGGAGCAGAGCAAAGGGGGCAGAGGAAGTGAGGCAGACACCAGCCATGCTTTGAAGCGATGCCAGGAGTTTGCATAAGCTTTGCAGTTTGGATGATGTTCAGTGCAGCAGGATTTAGGGAAGAGGAAAATGAGCTTTTAACGTCAAAGTCACTGAGAGGTCCCTCAGGAGGACAGTCCTGTTTTCCACTTAGCGTACAATAGCTGGCCAAAGGCTTCCTAAAGCGTATAATCTCAACTCTCAGTCCACTTTTAAAATGAAAACAACATCTGTTTTAGGAATACAGCATGACTTTTATTTTGCTTCTGTACAATGTCTTCCTTTTTGAGGATATTGCCAATATTCTTGAAAACAACTTGTTTTTCATTCAGGATGGCTGTTTTTAAAGTTTCCCCACAGTGAGAGGGATCATTCATTTCAGGGAGGGGTCCTCTGGCTATAGGACAGTCCCCTCTGTCTCACCCTCAGACCAATACACAAAGTTCATAGATGAAGTTGAAGACTCAAAAGCCAGTCTCAAACTTTCCTGGCGCAGGGTGTACAACCAACAGCCCTGTGCTGCTTCAGGGCGATGCAGAATGAAAATAGTAACAGCTAATTACATGTTAGAAGCTCTGTGTTTCCCATGCAGAGCCGAGTCACATGCAGCTCAGTGTAGAGTACTGCCCTTTGGCTTTGCTCTCTTTCAAATGACCCTCCCCTCGCTTGGTAAATGATTTGCAGGTACGTTTCTCTTACACACTGTGCACACATCAGTGTCGTTCCTGCTTGGTAAGCTCACCCACCAACCTTTGGTCAATGCTGGAAGTCAGATGCCAGCTGGGTTAAAGAAGGAGGAGGAGGAGGAGGAGGAGGTGGTGAAGGCGGAGAAAGGCCCAACCCACGAGGCTTTCCTCGCCCATAAAATATAACACATCAAAGAGGAGCTGTGGTTTATGGAGCGGTGCCATGCTGTCATCCCTCATGCTGAAGTTAAACAGTTCTGCCTCATAGTGCAGGAACTGAAGCGGGGCGGTATGTGAGTGAGTTGGTGAATCTGCATCCTACTGTACCGTCCAGGTGTGGGAAAACATCTGAGCTGCACAGCAGGAGTTCACTCACGAGTCGGACAAATCATCTGACAAGAAGCATGAAGGCTCAATCTTGACCTTGAAAACAAGAGTTTGACAAAAAAAAAAATCAAATCCACTAAGGCAGACTGTGAGATGTGGTTGAAAGCTCTGGAAATAGCTAGTGAGTGAACATTGAGTTAAGTCTTTTGTCAAGCTCATTGGAGTTTCTCTGAACTCTGAATTCTGGGTGAAATTGGGTGGAAAAAAAGCCCTCAAATTACAGTTTAAATACTTTGTATATTTAGGAAATACTTACCGGGTACTTACCCATACATAGAGACTGAGACGTACAGGGAACCAGGGGTTAACACATTTTCATTTAGGAGGGACCTCGAAATAAATAAACTTAAATTAGTACTTTTTAAATTACCCAATAATTGTGAAATCAAATAATTACAGATTTAAGTATACTGTAGATATTTTAGATATAGTGTATCATACAAATAATTCATTTCATTATAATATCGAAACGGTTACCTTGTAACAAGCACCTTGTAATTATAGCCTTGTACTAAATACTTAACTTAAACCCCCTCATTCCCTAACCTCTTGTTTTATTCCCTTGCATTTATAGTAGGCTACATATTTGCCCCGGTTTAGATCCCCAGTAAGTATGTTACTGATATCACAGTTACACTGTGGATCTTTTTGCACGTCCTGTCTTAGATTATCCAAAATCTAATCTTCTATTACTCACAGGAAGCTCCACCCATCCCTCCAAACCAAAAGGCATTAGAGCTGTGAGTCATCGATATAAATCCACTTACCTGCATCAAACAGGAACAGCTGCAAAGGTGTCAAATTATTGTACGTCATTTGTGAATATTGTTACAAGAGTTATACATACACACATACATACATACATACATACATAAATCCTTAAAAAAATCCGTCATCTATTTTAATATGAGGCCGGCTTCATGTTTAGATTGATGAAAAGCGTGCACACTACAGATATTACAGATACTGGAGGATACTTGATTTCTCTTAATTCTCCATACACTCCCATCAGAGTGCACATTTTTTTTTGGATCACAGACTGGATGACACAGTTCTTATATACAGTATATGTGTAGACCACAACTCTTTATGATAAGGTTGTCTGACCTCATTGACCCGGCTGGGGCTTTTCTGACGCAACAGCCGGACTGCACAGAACAAGAAAATACAGCTGGATGATTTATTATTTGTAAAGAAAAAGACAGCCTCTCCTGCATATTGATTTAAGCGTTCCCTCTGATGTACATCCATCCAAGTGAGCTTTTGAAAGCCAGTGGAGTAAGACCAGAGGCAGTGACCTGGGGCCAAAGGTCAGTCAGACCCACCGTGGCTACCTGCCAGCAGTACGATGCTGCCGGGCTCGGATCAATCACTGGCCTGGATTACTAGAATAGCACACCAGCCCTGGGGGAGAGGAACCTGGAGGCGTTCACAGGCCATACGCTCACCCATACACATCAATGAAATCTCTGATTGATCATAATAAATGTGCTACAAATACTGTGTGGTTGATTCTGCTAAACAGGATTGCAGCGGAAGAGTAAATCCAGCATGAAAAGTTAAAACCTCAAATGTAACAGATATGCAAATTAAAATATCAATATACAATCATATTTTGTTATTATTGAGATACACTTGCTGAAACCTCTTATTGCAAGCAAGCAGAAGACTCCAGTTACTGTTTTAATATTTAATATTTCGTATTTAGTTTTAGTCGTCCAACATGTCACTGGTTAGTGAGTGGACGCCTGGGAGGAAGGGGTTCTGATTAACAAGATTAAACACTACAGAAAAATTACATGTTTTGAAAGTACATGTTGTCCACTAAATTCGTACATTTTTCTAGTCTAACAAAGGAAAATGTTATATTCATTTTTCATGCAAAACATTTCATGCTTCCAGGTTCACAAATGAGATGATTTGCTGCTTTCCTGTTATTTATTTTAATAGTTTTAATTCATTTTGTAATAATTTTGAGGTTTTGACTATTGGTTGGAAAAAGCATTATGAAGGTGTCACTTTGGGGTCAATGTGACAGTATTTCTCACTATTTATTTTTATGTTTTTTACAATCAGTCAATCAATGGAGAAAATAATCAGCAGACTTAATCCATAATAAAAGTCATGAGTTGCAGTCCTATACAAAGTAATTAAAATACTTTTATTACTCCAAGTAGATTTTTCTGATTATACATATACACATACTTTTACTTGAGTCATTATTCAATGCAGGACCTTTACTTGTAACAGAGTATTGCCACAGTGTGGTGTAACTACTTACGTCATCCACGACTGGTTATTGATAATGAATATGATGTTGCCACTGAAAATGCTCCAGTCTTGAGATTGTTGCATTGGTCGTCACTATGTGTTGACTTTGCATTAAGTTTTCTGCTTGTATGAGGACATATGATATTGTTAGCTATTTGATTTGATTGATTGATTGATTGATTGATTTAGTTTGTTTAGGTGTGGTTGGTTTTCCTTTGGCTTTGTTGTTTTGGTCTGTACCACTCAGCTGTTGTTTTTTACTCTGAGAGCCTATCACAGTTAGAGCCTATTATGTCAAGTCTGTGCTCATGATCAGGTTGTAGAAATATTCAAGTTTCCAATGTTGTTTATTGGTATCACCTCTGTAGATTTGGGATAGCAAGATGATCTCTAAAAATGTAGACAAAGAAAACAAAATACCTAAGCCTATTCATTTTTTTACGGGCCTGTCCAAATGGGGTTTTTTTTCTGCATACACCATTGTTGTGCACAGTTATATGTTGTCATGTTTTAAGCATGCATTTCATATTTTCCTGCTTGACCTCATTAATTTGTAATATATTTTGGTTTATCATTGTTCTCACCTCAACTGGAAACATCAACCCCAGCTAGCGTTCCTTTCTTCTCACTTGTTCAATAAGAAACCACAGAAGTAAGATGTATTGCAAAGATGACACGCAAAGGGCCTGCAAAAGCATTTCAGACTCAGCTCTGCTCATCACGGATATTTTAAGCAGGTTTTTTTTAAATACACACTACAAAAACAGCCAGTATTTGACACCTCTGTGAGGATTCTCCGACAGCTCAGATAGAAACACCCAGAGAGGTGTGAGAGTCTGTCAACCTCCGTTTGCAGACTGCGAGAGAGAAAAGTGTGTTTTTGAGATGTGGTTTCTGGAAATCTGTTGCTTCCTCCTCGTATGTGTATGTGATTCAAAATAATTATGATCTTTACTGACTGCGTGCACAAACACACCCGTGTTAGTGAGTGTAAGTGCCTTCAAATTTGCAGAAAGAGCACATTACTATGACGCTCGTGAAATTAAGATTTATGTTACATATTTCATCAAAAAGAAGCATTTAAGTGTAAGATACTGTAATAGTAAAGTATAAAAGTTTGCAAACTAATGTAGCCTAAAGGCTAGAATAGCAAACATTTCTGCAGTGGCAGTTCTCTGCTGATAAATAACATATTTAGCTTGAATTAGTACTTAGTACATATTTCAAAATATAATTTAAACATATTTTAAAGATAAAAACGTTGCCAAAATTGTGTTACCCATTGCAATAGATTACCTCCATGCAGTGTGAATTTTAAGCTGTTTTCTCTGAGTACATCTGAGAATAAAACTCACTCCCAGGGTTTGGCACTTTAATAAGCACCTTCTCAGATAAAACAGTGCATGTTTAACTTTCATGGTCATGTGTGCAGTGTGTACGGAGGAGGATTGCGGTTTGAGTCGGTGAACCTGAAAGGGCCCTTCAGTGACCGTTGCTTACATGAGTCGACATTCATGATGACAAATCATCCCAGCAGCGTGTGAACCTCTGGAGGCTTCCTGGTCATCTACATCAAAACCTCCGTTGAAGAATGTCACGCTGACTGTACTGCGTGTCCCTGTGGCTTGCTGTCCTTTACTTTATTTGCCAAATTCCCCTGCTACCCAGGCAGATCTTCAATTTCAGTCACATCCAAAGTGAAAAGGACACCTCTCTGTGTATAACTCAACCTAAACTAGGCCAATGTTAAAACTCATTTTGTGGTTTTAAGTTGGCGTTCTCACAGATGAAGTTGTGTTTCTTGTAATGACTGTCTTTAGTTTAATGTTATGTTCAACAGCGAATTTAACTGTCTCAAATATAACAAGTCCATAGGATTAAGATGCCACTCTTGTTAAAGATAGCACTGGAGTTTGAATGGGGTTTTTCATAAAGTGATAGTAGTATAATAGTACTCTTTTCTTTTTTGGTTCACTCTCACCGCTCTAATAGCATTGTTTTTGGCCGTAGCAGGCAGCTGCTTTCTGCAAAAAAGCTCTAAAAACCTGCAAGACACTACCTAATAATATGAAGTTTAATATGATTTCATTGTTTCAATAAAATTATATTAACACATTAATATACTAACTAGTTTAGATAGGCCACCTATCTTTAGAGATGTGTACAGGTGTCCCAGCTAGCCTCAAAAGTGCCCATAGAGGGTTATCCGTCTTTCCAAAAAGCTGAAACAAATCAAACTTCAGGCAGCTTATTATTTTAAAGCGCTGATTATCATCAACTACAGTGCCACTGTGGTTTAGATAGCATGCGGTTGGCTCTCTATTTCCCTCTTTCTGAGTGGAGCTGCTACTATTAGTCATTTCTGTATCTCACTTACTTTGACACATATCAGTTTCATTGTTAGTGAAGTATCATATTCACACTCAAACAGGGCTGATGTGAAAAGTAGTTTAGTAATTTCCCCAGAAACTCAACTAAAATGCTCATCAACCAGAACGAAATTAGCTTAATCTTGGATTTAACTGTTGTCACCCCAGAATCCTCTCACTACTAAACACAGTGTTGTGTTGGGCTTGTGGAAACAAATCTCTTTGGCCTGAAGTCCTGCAGATAATCTTAACTCCAGCCTTTAGCCCCTAAGTAATGGGTTTCTGTGGCCCCAACCATGCAACCCATAATCTGGCCGTATGGTAAAAGGCCACATGGCAGATACATGAGCAGAGCAAAGGACTAAAATAGACATTTTATAGTCTTTTGGCCTATTTTTATCACCCACTTTCTAGAGTACAACTGTACATTTTTGTAAGATAACTAGCGGGTATCAGCTAGCTAAAATTGACATATATAAAGTTATTTTTGAACACACTATGAAGCATCCATCCATCCTAAACCTCTTACCCCACAGATGAGGAATTAGACTGATTAGGCAATTAAACAGTAGTGCAATAATGCCAATAACAAAATGTGCCTGCAGTTGAGTCTGGTTGAACTTGAATCACTTAATTTTGATGATATGCTGGCAACAGCAAAACAGCAAACTAGTTTTACACTTTGATCAATATACAAGTTTTTTTTTTTATTGTAGAGTTATTATTATAACAATAAGAATCAAGAAAAGTGAAGGAAAACTCCATAGACTTTATATTTTAGATTGGCACATAATGACTACAAATCCTCAGAACAAAAACATAATCCAAAAATGACAGAAAAGATGCCCAAAATCTTCAAAAATATACACACAGTTTTGCCTCTATTCATTTTTATTTAAAGGGACTGTTTGTGAAAATCAGAAATGCTTGTTAACAGCGACACCTATGGCCGTGTCGGGCTCGTGCTTGCTCACTCTAAATAGACATGAACGAGCATCTCAAAACAGTGAGGCGACACACGTCAGCTAAAACCACAATATCACTCTATATTTCACCTGCTTGGCAGTAATGTTAGCTGACCAGACGAAGGTCTATCCATGAGTCACTGCTGATCCTAGTGTTGGCTTTTCCTGCTTCAGCCTCCCGACCGTGGCCGGAGGGAGACGATAACGTTTCTCGCTGCGGAGCCCCGTCACTTCACAAGACACGGGAAACCTCTGTTGGTCTGGAGGAGCTGCAGCAGTTATTTCTGCACAAACGTCCACTGTACATTCACTAGATATTCTCAAAGCTACTAACTCTTCTGCAGTGTGTAGTGTGCGCGCATGCACGTGGGGTGGAGCGAGCTGAGTGAAGGCAAACAGGCAGGCAGGCAGAAGAGCAGAGGAGCAGAGACTCTGGCCCTGTAGACCAAAGCTACGGTCTCCTCCGCGTCCTCCGACCGTGGCACTGTTTTGCAAGACGGGTTTGCGGTTTTGTTGCTTCCGTGTAGTTTGTGTTGGAGTCTTGTGTAAACAGCGTAGCCACACGCGAGCGCACATGGAACACCGACCCAGGTGATTTATACTTGTAAGAAGTTACAAACAGTCCCTTTAACATTTAAACACTCATATAAAGATTCATACCAATGTTTTGGCATGTTCAAACTCTTTTACCACAAATTGTTTCACGTCTAATCTTTTTACAAACCGTGCTACTGCGTCTTAGAAATGTTGACAGTTTTTGCTTTCTGTTCAAGGCATACAATTAGTTTCCATTCATTTCTCTACAGTGTGAAATTCTACTAGAAGACTCTTGAAACTTGTTTTTTTTATCAAAGTTAACTCAGATCAGATAAAATAAACTGTAGCTGCAGAAATACATGAATGGATTTGTAACAGTAACTTTTAACTGGTTATGAAACAGTCTCAATTTAATACCGATGCCTCTATATGGCCTAAATAAGTAAATGAGACCATCAGCCACAACATTGTCTATTTCTATATAGTTATTCTTAATGCTTGTCATTGGTGTCATTGGGTCAGATTCCGTGCGAAATTAGGCGACTCTAACGGGGCTTCCGGCAGCGACGAGCCCAACGCGGACAGACCCAGATCCGGCTTCGCTGCCGCCCTGCAGTCGGAGCTCTGGCGGGAGGAGAGCTCCATGGCGCCTCCTCCTGCCAGGAGCAGAGCTTTGCCTTGCTGCTCCGCCGGTCCCCGCTAGGAGCCAACACCGACACCACGCTGCTGGAGGCCCAGGCCGTATTGCTGGACCCGCTGGAGGTGAAGGGAGGCACAGGAGAACCAGAACCAGGACTGAGCGGGACAGACTGTCGGACCCTGCTACAATAAAATAAGAGGTTTCTAAAAGGACTCTGATGCTCGGAAACACTACCGCTTTTGTCCGCCGCCAAAATCAACACAAAATGAAAGTTCCTCATAGTAGCGTTAAAAAACTAGAATGTATTATGAGTGCCTACGATACACAAATTGAACAATAAAAAAATCAAAATTTAATATAATATATTAAATACTATAAACATAAATAGTAACAATAAAGTGTATAAAGACAAGAAAATATTCACAAATTAAGATAGGAGACAAGGATGTTACATCAATAATTATATACTAAATAGTAGTTATGTGTGACAAACTTCTCAAATGAATCTGTTCTTAAGTGGCAACAATCATGTAACAGTATCAGAAATGAATGCAAACCTGATATCACTGATATGGATTATACATCATAAGCAAATTTAAAGAGCGCTAGGTGTTATTTTTAAACAGTACAGGTGAATGGAAAGCAATGGGTGGGTAAAATACAAAAAATCTAAAACTATATAGCCTGCATTTAAAAATAGTAAAGGTTTACATTATTTGTAGTTAAGTAGTTTAAACTTGCAAACACTCTGACTTATTTTAACAACTGCCTTTTTATGTTTAATTTGGGAAAACATACATGTCTTTCCTTTTTTTTTTAATGACTTGAATAGATTATTTTCTTCAGTCCTGGACACACGGTAAATACGCAGCAGGTTGCATACTACCAACAGTATAATTCAGTGTTGTACTCATGGAGTAATGCCCTGCAGTAGCGATGTCACACTCCTGTCAAGCCCAGTTTAATCCTATTACAACCACTTTCATCATCACCAAGATATCTAGATTAAATTTCCTGTGTCAACAGCGATTATACTGGGAGGGCAATGGGATTGCTGAAGCATCCAGATGGGCAGAAGCAACTGGAAGTGATCAGTAATAGTATAAGTATAGATTATGTAGTTCACCGCTGGCTAGGGATGCTGCACAAGCCTTTGCCCCTTTCTGCTACAAACGCTGTTCAATTATCCATTTGAAGAAGTAAAATCAAATCCATGTGACTCTTCAGTTGCATTTCAAGACTACAAAAAGACATTTTTTTTTATCCTTTTGATGGGGAAAAAGAGGAAATCCAGAGAAAAGAGAGAAAATCTTGACCAGATGGTCCGGCCAAGATTATCCTCTAAACATGGCTTCCCGTCTCTCTGAGCCCCTAATGGCAACACTGTCGTTTCAAAGAGTATAGAGGAGTAAACACATTCAGCTCTGTGTCAAGCAGGTCTCTCCACTGGGGGTCTGCATGTTTAGTATCTGTGTGTGTTTGCTGTAACGCGGTCAGGGAAGGGTTACTCAAATAAGTGTGGTTTGTCTTTTAACCCAGCTGCATTGAGACACACACAGCACCACCCACACTTGTCTTGAGCTGTATTCCCACATCTGTGCAGTGGCTCAAATATCAGTGTGCCTCCCCCACCAAGCTGCTGCTATAGGCAGAGGACGCTGCCTCGCACAAGCTCGCAGATTGTCTCATGTCTCACTCATTTGGAGACACCACCCTCAACCTCTGAGATAACCTCACCTCCTATAATGTGGAATATTAACCCTGGTTTATCGGGAAAATGGTTTTCCAAAAGCAGGATGTAGTATGTAAAACACACACAATCCCCCTCCTCTGCTCGGCTCAGGATTTACCTCACCCTGAGCCGCAGCAACGTCCAGTTTCACTTCACCGGTGGGTGTTATGTTGACCATCTGACGGAGACAGAGAGGACGGTGTGAGGAGTGCATAATGCATCCATGGAGAAGTGTCAGTGAGCAGAGGTAGAGTGGAGCGGTTGCCACGGTGAACGTGCTCTGTTCCACCAAGCCGGTCTCTGATTGGCCGCAGCCACAGCTGAGGGAAGGAAATTCTGCCAATTGGAAACAATTGATGTTTTGTTGCCGGGCCAAGCTGTCCTGACACAAAGCTGACATTTATTGGCAACAAGGTTGCTCCTCAGGTTTGAAAAGGTAACACTTAAAAAAAAAAAGGACTCACAAATATGGTCGTTTGTGCTGCTATTTGAATAAACAAATTGACTTTTTCCTGAATAAAGTGACAGACCATCCAATATCTGTGATGGAAGAATTATTCTGATCTTTTATTTAAATAAAAGCATCAATACTACATTTAAATAAACAAATTAACAGTATATAAAGTCCTTTAAATCAGCTCCTTCTCTACCAGCTACAACATTAAACTGTTGCTTACATGGTTATGTATCAGTAAAAATAATACAGTATGATATATTTATACATAATAATATAACGCTTAAGGGGGCCATTATGCTGCATAATGATTACTTACTTACTTTCATATGTGAAGTATAATTTAGTAATATTTCTGAGCTTTCACTCAAGTAAGAATTTGACTGCAAGATTTTTGCTTGTACATTGTGGCATTCCTTCCACTTAATTAAAGTATGTAAGTACATTTTGTGACATTAAATATACCCTGTTGAGATGTTCAGTAGTGCAGATTAATGCAATTGGCATACAATAGAAAAATACTAAATAATAAATGCCTCAAAGTTTAACTAATGCTCCAGTAAATGTCCTCCCATCTAATATACAGTACCGACTGTAAATACAGTTATTGTGTTTGAGACTTTTTATAGTGTTTGTTAATTATTGCTTTTAAAAAAGCGGTACATTTTCTTTTACAACTTGATGTCTGGCAAACAGACTTTGTACCAGAGGGATCTTCTGTGTCAATATTCTTACTGGAGCTGCAGCTCTTAGTCGATTAGTCAACTAAGACTAAAACGTCTGATTAGTTGACTAAGATTTCTTTAGTTGATTAGTCATTTTTTATGCCTTTTTTCATGCTGAATGACTTATTCCCAATAAATATATGAGCATATCTTTGATAAACACAACATTTAAAGTGGTGCTTTGTGTGATTGTTTGTGGAGAAACTCAGTTTTACAGATTTGTCGATTAAATCAACTAATCAATTAGTCAACAAATTGAGTGTTAGTCAACTAAGAACTTCTTTGGTCGAGGACAGCCCTAATTCTTACATTAGTGTGTTAGACCATGTCAAAGGCAGGACGCAGAAGTGATAGAAATGTTTTTTGAAAATACCAAAATGTTAGTTTAAATTTTTGTTTTTCCCATTTGAACCAGCAGCCACTGTCTCTTGTATAGCATCAACACCCTTGAGATAAGCAGCCACTGCTTGTATGAAATATAAATATTATTATAAAAGGTACACTGTTGCAGGTTTAGCAAGATGCTGATCTTATTTATTCTTTATAAAAAATATCAGATTACCTTCAAAATCAGCTGAATATGCCAAACAAAACGACATACTGTACATTTCAGGCTTGTAATATGTAAGATTCATGAATTATTTACATACTTTATTAAATCTGAGTAGTTCTTACAAACAGATCCTCCCCGCTTTTAATAAAATGTCATCCCTCTATGATCTCAGGCTGTTTGAAGCTGTGCGACTTGAACTTTCTGAACTTGGTGCAAAAGATGAAAAACAATGAGCTCAGCATGCTCCATGGAGGCTTCAGTCTCTTCTAAGTATTCTTACTTTTTATTACCTCCTTTTATAAGTTGGTGGCAAGCAAGAACACTTATTTAGCAAAGACTTTTATTTCCTTCTTGCAATGTAGAACTGTAAAACAGTCTATAATAAAAGCCTTCTGGATGTAACATGAAATGAAACTGAAATGAATCATGTTGCACATTCAAGAAGGAAAATTACAGGCAACTAAAAAACATCAAAGAATATGTGAATCTTTTTGTTTAACTCATCATTCGTCACTGGAATATTTTTTGCTAATGTGAAAAGATTTCTTCACTTGTTACTTTAAAGGAATCTGGTGTTATTTTGACGGCCGTGTCTGTGGAAAGTCAGGCGTGCAGTAATGCAAGGTGGCAGCATGTCCTGATGTCATTCATTAGTCGTGCATCTCAAACAGCCAGACACTGATTGTCAGCTGCACGTGAGTAATTGAATCAGGCGGGCGTGCTTAAACAATTGGCTCTAATTGCATTACTCTTTTGGACCATGACAACTATTGTCAGGCTGAAATTTGCCCCTTCAGCACTGCTAATTGCATATGTAAATCAGCAATATTTGGCCCCTAACAAGAGGGGAGAGTTAATGCGATAAAAAGGAATTCGTCCACTGCGGTTGATTTACAGCAGGACTGGCAGGCGTCCACTGGAGGAGGTTGAAGCAGATGACAGGAATCTGTTCGACTTTGTTTCATCACTGTAACTGTATCAATCAGAAGAGATGATTTCATACATTGGCTTTGTTTTGGTATAGAAATAATAAGGGAGGAAAGAGGGGTCAGAGAAGGGGGAGGGTGTTGTAATGTATGGGTAGTCTGATGGAGGAGGATATTGTTTTACTAATCAGGGGCAATGTGTGATCCAGCAGACGCATGCAGGTTATTGAATTTGTATTAAAACAGTAATTAGTTCATTTGTCCGTCTTCTACATCACCGATTCATTTTTATTCTTTGACAAAATATGTTATATGTTATCATAGTTCCAACTTCCCATTTCAAAGGCTGCTTTTATTTAGTTCAAGTCTTCTTTTTATCATGGAAAAAATGTCTAGAGCTGCAACAATTAATCGATTAGTCAGCTGTTAAATTAATCGCCAACTATTTTGATAATTGATTAATCAGTTTGAGTAATTTTTTTAAGAGAAACAAGTCAAAATGGTCTGATTCCAGCTTCTTAAATTTGAATATTTTCTGGTTTCTTTACTCCTCTATGACAGAAAAATTAATGTCTTTGAGTTGTGGACAAAACAAGACATTTGATCATCTTTGGGAAACACCAATCGTCGTTTTTCACTATTTTCTGATATTTTATAGACCAAACAACTCATTAATTAATCGAGAAAATTTTCATCAGATTAATCAACAATGAAAAAAATCTTCTAATCTAATCTAATAATCTAATTGCAGCCCTAAAAATGTCATCAGCAACTGTTTTTGTCATCATTGTTGTTGATGAAATTAGCAATTTTCAAATTTCACTTCTAATGTGCACGTTGGTAGTTATATTATTGTTCCATTAACATATAAAGCGGAGTACACAAAATCTCTTAAATTAAATCGGAGAGACAAATTGAAAGAAAGGTTTAGTAAGTAACTAAGTGAATATATTTGACGTAGTGTCAGAGTATGTGAGACAATTAGTCACCCCACCATGACTCATTATTTCATGTGGGTAGCTGCTAAATAAGCGGTACAGGAATATCCTTATTGAGCCTAGAGACTGGTGGTGGTAAAGGCCATGACACATCAAGCCGACGGTCGACTGTTGGACAGTTTGGGGCCGTTGGTGAACGTCTGCCAAGCGTCGGAGGTTTTTTGGCCAGGTCAGTACACAAGAAGAGAAACAAAAGTGAGGAAAGCAAATGAGTAAAATCAAGAGGATACACTCAGAAGGCTCTTCTCATTTTTCATCTCATCTGATCATTCCAGTACACATTATCACAAAGACATGGCCATCTTGAACGAAGCTAAGTGGTGAGTGAGAGTGGTGTGAAAATGGTCATCAAACGTCACTTTGTTTCACGTACGTATCATAACAATGGCTTGTATATCTACAGTCCTTGGTTTTCCAGTTTCCCCTTTTGAATGATGAATACAGATTACCGCCACCTGCTGGTGTGGAGACTTATTTCATCTCACACATGCGCAGAACGTACATGCTAACTGGCCGTTGGCTGTAATCTTTGCGGTGTGTTCAAATGCAACTTGTGGAAAGGCGACATGAGGAGATGCAGTCGGCCTTCATCGCCGCTAGTTCTTTGATGTCGGCTGGGTGTGTCTGGGCCTTAACAGAGTGACGGGGTGGATGTGGGTCACATTGATCAGCCGCTGCACTGAAAACTTACAGCAGCAGCAGAGAAAGGAAAAGTTTTAAAGTTTGACAGCAGTGAGATGATTGCCTCACAGAGGTTATGTCAACTAGTTGAACTAAAAAGTGTGAACGCCCTCAGTCAGCCGATTGTTCCAGTCTCAAAGAAAATATTGTAACAACACTGGGCAGGGTCTTACTTCTTTAAAAAGTGAAACATACATTTCAGCTCCCTTCCCTACCAAAATCATTTTCGTACAGTCCCTTGAAAGCTTAGACTCCTCAGAGTGAGTTATGTGTCACACAGGGAGCGTTGAGGACGACGGGGTCACGTTTCAATTTCCCTGCAGCGGTCCCTCCTCCCTCTCAATCCTGCTGCGGACTATTCCTCATCCTCCTCCTCTTCCTCCTCCTTGGGGTGTGTTGAGCAGTCCTTCACATCTGGAGCCGCAGCCATGGGGCCAAACATGGCGCCAGCCCAGCGCTGGGCCAACACCACAGAAACACACACACAGAAACACACACTCATCCCTGTTTGTCCCAAAATGTTGTTGCGTGGTGGCACCAGAGAGTTTGCTGCTCATACTTACTTATGCATGCAGAAGTTCTGAAGTACTGGATGTACAGTTGTGTCAGTAATACAAGGTTTTCACATGGCTCAACAAAGCAGGAAAAAGAGTCTCTCTACTTTAAAATCCCCCCCACTGAAGTGCCCTTAAAAGCTCCTTAAATTAATCCTGAGAAATTAACATAAGCAGATACCATTCCTTTCTCATTGAGGCAGGGCAGACCCTCATGCATGTTAATTGTTCACAGCTTTTATAATCCAGTCTTCCACATGTGGGACCTGATCCAGTCTGCCTGTTTCTGATTAAGAGTCAGCCACGTGGGACAAGAGAGATGCTGAGAGAGGGATCTGTGGTACATTTTTCTCGGTTTGCGGGATCCAAAACTATTGTCTTGATTGGCCGGCTGAAACTTCGCTGTCATGCTCAGAGTTGTGATTATTGCTAATTTTCCCAGCTGAATGAAAAGAATACATGCCAAATACAGCTGGGTAATTACATCTGTGGAAAAGGCGGGCAACAGAGTACGCAGATCAGGATTGGTTGATTACTGCTTTTGTTTTTTTTTGAGGGAATATTTTGATCCTACACCACCCTAAAACCTAAAATCTAAAAACTGTACTCGTGTACTTTCATGGGAATCCATTGTTCAGGGACGATGTGTCACTGTGAGAATAACGGTAAAAACTGTGAGGGCAAAAAATGTCAAGCATGATGGTTAACACATGTTTTGCCCGAGCGATGATCAATATACTTTCTCTCAGAGAAATGAGGGAGAAAAAGGTACCCTAACGTGGAAATACTGTAAAAAGCAACTGCTAATATCGTGCTTCAGTTTGCTATTACAGGAGGTCATGATGTGATGACACCTCAGCCCGCTCCATTCACCAAATGAAGACCATGAGATGCAGATCAGAAAAAAAGCTAGTAAGTGAACCTCTGAGTTGAAATTGTCAAACAAAAATTGCAATATCTTAACCAAAAAAGCAGCTGAAATCAACTTATCATTTAACAATAATCGTTCCATCCTTTTCTTAAAACATACATTTATGGGTAACTGAGCAAGAGTCAGTTGCTCGTTTATCAAGTTAAGTTGAAGTTAAAATCTTTAGTTATTGAGAGTTTAGCCTCAAAAACTCAGACAATCTGCAGAACTGTGTGGATGTGGTTTGTTTGAGGTAACTCAATAGAGTGGTGCAGGGATGACCTATTTTTGTAAGCCAACCAGGAAGTTAGCATCGCCCTGAATTCCCTCGACAAAATTCCAATGGTATTTTTCCATTGGGTTTTGGATTATTACAAAAAATAAGCTCTGCGGCAAACAAACGTTTAGCCTATAAACAACTACACTATGGTCGTATGAACGCGAGTATACACAACTAGGCTGTAAAGGAGGACGAGTCGGCGTGATGATGTCTAGTAATCTCATTTAGCCACTTGTTAGCAACCGCCTTTTTTAAGGCTTCGAAATTCACAAGTGGGGTATTTATTGATGCATTTTATGTCGTAGAGCAAAATCTCTTAAGCTTGTGTTAACCACAGACCTTATTTCAGGCATCTAACTAAAAACCCATTTAAAAAAAACATTGACTTTGAGACGAGGGAACTGGAAGTTCACTTCATTCCTGTAGCACTCTATTCAAATGTTGTAAAACTCTGATTGGTGAGTGTCATAATGAGTCCCGCCCACCTCAAACGAGTGAGAAAAACAAGGAAAAAGAACAAAAATACAGAAATATCTCGTGAAATAATGATAAACTTTTTTTTTAACTTTGGCAGAGCATATTTGTTTGTTTAGAATCCAATCACTCATATTGAGAAACTAGTTGAGAAAATAGTATTTTAAGGCCATAAAACATGCAATCTATTGATGCCTGGACTGTGGCCCCTGTAGTCTTTTGCTTTATGGCCCCTGGCCGCTGTATCCTGCATGCTGGAGCAGACCAGGCTGCAGGTCTTGGGGTGATGGAAGATGAAGAATATGACCATTAAGCAGTGCTGTTCTATATTGATTGGTCACCAGGGAACCCTCCGTCACTGACAAGGCCATCCGTTTCTGTTGTGCCTCTCCATTCTTGGTCAGTGTGTCGGGTTTCAAGCACATGGAGCGGATCAACTCTATGTGGCACTTTACCGGGGCGACGTCCACCACACCCTGACTAAGCAGTGGCTGGTTTTGTTGGGAGGTCCTGCTTTGTTTTCTCTATAAACACAATGTACATTTAAGACTTGTTGTTGCAGGATGGTGCCCATTTACTGCAGCCGGGTCACTGTTGTAAAGCAGTCCGAGGAATGTTGCTGGAATTTGGCCCCTATTGTAGAGGAGAGGTGTAATTTAATTTGGAGTAAACCATGGCTTAAATGTTGAGCTTTTACTTTTATATAATGTAGTTTAGTTTTCTTTTTGACACAGCTAATCCAAGCACACTGCCAATAGAGGGACGTAAGCTTAAAGCAGCAGTAATTGATTTTTTTTGGTCATATGGGGCAAGCTGAAAATACAATATTGACATATTATCACCTTCTAAAGTTATTATGGCAAACTTCTTAGAAAACAGTTGCCTATTTAGACATCCAGCAGATACATAGTAACATTAGCATTTTTTTGCAGTCATGTGTTTGGCCAACTGACAAATATACGTCCAATATTCACTCTGCTTTTAGCTCTGTTTTTGTTCTCAAACAACTCTTAAAGGAAATATCTGGTTCTTGAGCTGCTAAAAGCTCTGCTAGGTTCACCAGCTTGTTGATAACTGTGTCTGAGTCTGTATCAGAGCTTTTTTTCGTTAAAAACAGCTACCTATTGTGGCTGGAACCAAAACCCTTAAAGCTACGGGCCGTAAAACCAAAGGCCAAAAGGTGCTAAAACGCTCCATAGAGCTGAGGGGAACTGTAAAGTTAGGTGACAATTCTCTGGGGGTTCACTACAAGCAACCCATTTCATGGTACACACAGTTGTTTTATCCATTGTTAATATAGAAATATTTAAAAGCACAGCTTTAATGCCACTATTTCTACAAAAACCCTAAGCACAGTACTGTATGTGAGGTGTATTAAACATGACTGATCCATCCAAAGAGAAGTACATCAGAGGGATTATAGTGCAGGGTCAGCTGCAGCGCAGTGGTCCAGGACTGTGTGTTTTTGCTCAAGGACACTTCAGAAATCCTGTGAGACCTCATTGAGCTTGTGTGTACATAGCAAACATCTTCCAGTTTGGACGGCACTCAGCATTCCTGCTTTTTTAATACATAGTGGCTCCAGCGTCCTTTGTGTCATTGTCAAAGCTGCTCAGCATGATTCACACATTCCACTTACATAGACGCTGAGTTTTACAGCCAGGGGAAGAGTAAAACATTAAACCACGTTCAACAGTCGAACAGCTCAGGGACATTCAGCCTGCATCATGAGCCACCAGTGATAAACCACTGGAGCCATTTTTTTAGCGCAACATCAGTGAACTTCTCCCTTTCAAAGAATGCTTGGCTGCCGTCCCAGAGCCTGGACACAATGAAGCTGAAACTGCAAGGTGCTCTCCCACTCTTAACTGTATAGTCAAATTAGATAAAACAAGAGTTTCTGCAGAACTCCCTTGAAGACAAGGGGAGGTGATGAAGCTGTGAGAGCTGATGAGTGTGTCAGGAGACAACAGTGCAATGCCTGGTGTCCAGTTTCAAGCCATTTAACACACTGAACTTTTTGCCTGCTTGGGTTCACATCAGTGAGCTGTTGTTCAAAGGTAAACGGCACAAACTGCTTTCAAATACTTTAAAGGGTCAGTTCACCCAAATAAAATAAAAAAAAATATATTTTCTCAGTAGCAATGCAGATAGTTTTGGGGTTTCTTGAGGAATAAACAGTGCTCAAATGGGCCGGTACTCACTGGTATGCCGTACCGGCAGTTCTACATTTTACTCCTTGGCGTACCGTGACTTTTTCTTGCGTACTGGCACTTCTCACAAGCTGCCGGTACTCTTCTCTGCCCTCTCCATATCAGGTTCTCTGGGAGATTCATGACGGCGCAGCGCCAGTATTTTGCGCCGCGCCTCATAAGCAATATGAATAATGTGGAGAGCATCTGGATGAGCTGACGCACGGCATGGGGGAGGGAGGGGTGAGAACGAGGGTGCTGTAATTTATCGATACAACGTTCACGTCCTTGTAAAAATAATTACAGAACTGTTCCTCACAACATTTTTCATTTGTGAACGAATATAATTGATGAAACATTATTTAAAAGTGTTCTAATTCTGCTCTTGTGACTTACAGAATATGATTTTACAGGGCAAATAGTTCCAGAAGAATTAAATGTTCAGACGGAGACTGTGATAAATAATAAAAATCATTTAATTAGTAATAATAATGATCCAAAATGAGTTAAAGAGGTGTTTTCACAGCAATATAAAATAGATATTAAAGAGGGAAATTATGACATGTAATGACCCCTAACATTTTTTGTGTGTTTTATTTGAGATGTGTGGCAAATAACCACTATAGATAGATTGAACATTTCATATTTTTAACGGTTTACACTGACTTTGGGGCGATCAAAATCATTTTTCGGGACGATTCCAGGACAGTGGTGAAAAAAGTTAGTCTGGAGCATTGCCTGTCTTTTTCCACCTAACAATTTATCAGGAATCGATAAGGGAACCGATAAAGAATCGGATCAATACGTGAAATTGGTATCAATAAAATCTTCCCATCCCTAGGGCTTCGTAAGAGAGTGTCAAATCCATCTAAGCAAAGTTTTACCTGATCATTTCTAAGAAATGCACAATAACATCTGTGCTGATTTAATTTGCAGTAAAGAGAAAAGTACAGGACTGAATCCACTTGACAAAACAACGCACAGGAAAACCAAAGTGCCAAAAGAGCTGTGCAGCCTGGTTACATTCAAATATACTGTGTACAACTTTACTAATCAGTGGTAAAGATGGAAATTAGTTGATCGATACAGAAGAGGAATTTTTACACTCTGTAGCCCCCAAGGATAAAAATTGTCTTTGTCACTTTCCTGTCTCTAACCCCTCTCCTCCATGTTTCCACACTGCATACATAATAACAGCCTAGACTCAGTAAAGCTGACTGAAAATAGATAATGATGTGTTATCTCAGTCACTGAGGCTGTACAGTATGTAACGCTGCCAGTCCCCTGAAGCGATCGTCAGCGGGGATGTCTCACGTTTCCATCATGTTCCTTTAGATGCAGCTACGCTCTGCTCTGGTAATATTAGCACTGTCTTATCAAGTCCTATACGTCTGTAACAGTGTCACGCTGACAGGATGTACATGTGAAGAAGGGCGCAGTTAATACTCGGCTGGCGTGGGAGCTTTGAAACATGCTTATGAGTGACTCAGAGATGGTTATCTTTAGTCTGGAAAGTAAACATGGAGATGAGGTCACTCACATCTCAGAGTCTTTCGTCTGCAACAGTGACTCTTGTGTAGCATGAGGCTTTAAAGAAAGGTCAGTTTAACCAAATGCATCTAGCCATACAGAGGGATTTTATAGATTTACTGGCACAGATTTCGAGATATCTGAGATTTCTATCTCGAACATGGAAGTGAATGGACTTTTTACTTTGAACTTTAAACTTGTCTTTCCAGGAACAGTGTCCTGATTACTCTGGATAATCCACAGAAAAGAGATGTTTCTTGTGATTTTTTAAAATCCATTTTTTTCAATACTATGAGCACTACAAACAGGGTGGAGGCAGATACCTCAAAATCTAAGCTGACTCACATTGTGAAAGAGACATCCCTAAATCAGCAAATCTTTTTTTTTTTTTTTAAGTGAATCAACTTCCCAGTACGAACACTTGAATAGCCCTTATTTAAATCCTTCGGTCCTAAAAGTTGTAAAATGCACTAATAGCAGAACCCAGAGTTATTTCCCTTCCTCCGTTCATGTAAATGAGCCCCAGACCGAGGCTGGACCGCGGGCAGGGAGGCGGAGTTAAAGAAAACTCTACTGCGCCTGCTCAATGGGCCCAATGTATACAGAAGATCGCCGGATGATCGGGTACTTTATCACTCGGCAGTTGAGTCATTTTGGCTTCATGCGCCACAGAGCAACTCTCATAGGAATGAACGAGAGCCCGCCTCCAACGCTGTATCCAGTTCTCTTTATACATCCATAGAATATAACCATATCATTAAATATAATCGGACACGACAACTAGTCAAAAAAAAATTTTTTTATTGAGGACCCATTGAATTTCCCCACTCAAATGACCACCTGTGGGTCCCAGGGACTCATTACATTGTCAACATCACTGCCTGTCATAAAAACACATGATGTATTTTTTTTTTAGTTAATCACTTGTGTTTAAAATAGTCAAAACTTCTGCCAACGTTCAGACTCACTAACTACATTTAAACTATCCCACTGCTATTGTCTTTCATACAGATATAATTTGAGTTTCAATCTCTCGCGACAACCGCAGATTGAAACTGTTTCACGATACATTTACAGTCGTCTGAGAGAGCCAAAAAGAGAAAGACTTGCTCTTACAGATATAGTACATATCTTAAAGCCACAAGGGAAAAGGACTGCCTCTCCAGCGCAGACAAGGAATCTACTGCAAGTCTCTCTAAACTAGTTTGTGGTGGAAGATGGGTGATGCTGGACACGCTCAACAACTCACTGATCAAACAAGTATACGTCAAAAGGTGGTGAGAAATTAGGGTGATAACATTGTAACGGCCTGGAGTGGGTATAAATCTCAGTCTGCTGACAGCTGAGGACGAAGGAGTTGAGGTCGGAAGGTCATGAACTGTCTTTATGAGCTTTGTGGTGACAGATGAAATAGAGATAGATGATAGGTAGAAGAGGTGACTCATTCCTCTGCCCGTGAGGCGATCCATCTCCTGTCACAGTCATCAAAACAGACAGAGAAGAACAGAGTTTATGCATGGAAACCTCTTTGAAGGAAAATCATTGTAGCTGGAGAGAAGCAGGGATCAGACACAGAGCGGAAACATTTTGAAAACAGAGACTAGTACTGCGAACAAGCAACCATGTTTGAACAATAGAAACCAGTGATGGAGGATGAAGAGTGGAAACCTAAGCTGTAGGTTTGATTTCAGCTTGCAGATGGACACAGTCCCCTGTTAACACTCCTGTCCTCTGACCAGCAGGGAGGGCCCCGACCTTTGACCCCAGCTGGATGCTTAGTCTTGTAAGGGGGGGGGTGTTCCCCCTGCTGCCGGTGTGCTTCTGTTTTAACAACATAAGGAAAAAGTCTTTCATCAGGGGAAACAGCCATATGTCTTCTAAAACCCCCGCCCAAAATAGCGAACACCTCACATCTTCATCTGCTTCAGTCAGGGCATCATTGATTCTCTCTGAGGAGATTTACCTCGTGTGTCAAATGTGAATAAGATTTATTTAAGGGCAGTCCGGTGGCCGATGACCTCTGCTGACAAATACATTTCACAGAAAGGCTCACGTGGGCCGCATGTCCCTGTAATCTCTGAGGGAAATATTGAACAACAGGGTTGGGATTGAGGAGATAATGCCGTAATCCCCACCTGCAATTTTCAAATCCACTCGATAATCCTGGTTAAAATGTGGAGCTGCAGTTTCATGTAAGCACATCAAAACGCTGCTATCTGCTATATGTTTAATCAGTGTAACACTATTTCTCCCAATACAGGAAGTCACATCATGTGGCCCTAATCAGCCTGCTATATACAGTATTTCTCAACATTTTAGAGGAGATCATAAGACCTGAGATATTGCTGCGTTAAAAAAAACTATCTTTAGTGTGTAAACAAAGCACAGAAAAACTCTGATTACAGCACACACAGAGGCTAACCGATGACGACACACTCAACTTCATTCTCTGCTCAGGTAGACATTACTCTCCTATATCTTTACATAGCAAATAGTTGTTTGCTGCTATATGAATGCTTTGAATTTCGAATTTAGCACCTTTAAGTTATTAACATTATTTACATTCTTCCCAAATGGTCTTTAAACCAGATGATTTTTTACTTTGTTGGTCTGGAATTAGATTTATCAACATGAACACTTTTCACCAAACTATGTACGCTAGCATAATGTACCGTATATTTTATTGCTAATAAAATTTTGAATAATTAGCTTGTTACACAACAAAAGCCCATGTTATTGAAAACTATGTGAAATTGTGTCTGATCTAACCAAATAAGTCTCCAATATATTGTATTAACACACATTTTTAATGCCCACAATCAGACAACTTATTCTTTGTAAATGCGTAATAAAACACAAACACCAACGCATTCTGACCAATAAACATGACTGTTATAACAGTAAGATGACCAGCTGTTTCCGGTGCTGTGTGGGTGGAGAGCTGATCTTATTAGTGCCACTATGTAAACAGCGGTTCCTCCTGCTCTGGCAGTACTTCATGCTGTTCGTTACATTATAAAACTGGTCAGATATTTGCTAAAAGGTAGGCACCAAGTTATCACAAGCGTTCCCATTCTCACTGCTGGTGTAGACAGGAAGTTGAAAGACAAAATAAAGGAATTGGAGAACCTCCTTGTTTGCTGATGTTCAATAAAGCTCCCTCAAGCTGAGGGGAGCTGCAGATTCGGGTGAAAATCTCTGCAGGTCCATCTATATGTGCGACCCATTTCACATTGTCACATTGTTTTCACATTTGTCATTTGATACAGTCCATTATAGCCGCTTTCATAATTTAAATTTCCCAAATGTCATGATAGTTAACTGATGAGTAATCCGGTGTTTCCCGAACTGACCATGTCCCCACCTGAATGTGTGCTTTGGTAATCTCTCTGTGAGCTTTATGAGGACCTGAAGCTGCACGATTACCTCTCTGTGTGAAGCACCTCTTCACATGCACTCAGGCAAAGTGCAGCGGCTGTCGCTGAATAATATCACCGGTCGTGGACGACAGCAGAAAGTGTGGACAAGTAGCAAAGACATGCTTTCACACAAAAATCCACTACCTTCATGTTTGCAGCGGCCTTGTTTTTTCTCTCAAAATGCTCTTTTGCTCTGCACTTATGTCACCGACCTCCAGTGTTAAATTATTAAGACGGACACATTTTGGCATGTAGTCATGTAGTAGAGTTGCTTTTTCTCCTCTGATACATTTAACTTGAGCGCTAAAGTGTTGGCGGGAGTCGCGGCCTCTTCATGAATTAAACATGGTGCCATCAAAGCCCAGAGGGAGTGTTACCTTGCTACCCGAAGCACTAGCGGACCGGCTGGGTCTGTCTGTACATGACTCTCAAAACTTTAAAGTTACACTTAGCACTTAAGTTGCATCATCTCACCGACTTTAGTATTTATAACGCGCTGCAGTGCATCCTAAGGCTGATTTTAAACATTAGGCATTATGAGCAGCCTCAGCACTTCTTCCCCCTGATTAACAAACACGATCAGCACTTTTTATACCACACACTAACTTTTGGCACACTTTCTTTCTCTCTTTGTTCTTGCAGTTTGAGTTTACCAGACTGAGCTTGCTGTGGTGGAGCTGCTGTTGGTGGTCCTGGTCCTTTCCTGATGGTAATGATAGCAAATGATCACTGAGAGGCGGAAGAGGAGAAGTAAACAAGAGACAACCCAGCAGTCCCAAACAGGTAGAGCTCTGTCAACACGGTGGTAATATGTCAGTGTCATCAGATACAGGAGCTGCACTCAGGTGGTGGGGAAGAAAGACAAGCACAAAAAAGAAACGTTCAATATACAGTGTAGCAGAAAATAGTACACAAGGCCATAGTTTTGTTTATCAAAAGTTAATGTTATTTTCTAAATGAATATAGCAGCAAACAGCTATTTGCTATGTAGAGATATAGAGGAGTAATGTCTACCTGAGCAGTTCTAGCTGAACTCTCTCTGTGTGTGTTGTAATCCGAGCTCCTCTGTGCTTTATTGACATATCCGCGTTGACCGTGGTCGTGCTTTTAGTGCATGTTTGTGCATGTAAGCGTGCCCCACTGGCTAGCTCACAGCCGTTGCTCTACGCTGTTCTCATATGGCGGTTACAGCTGATAACACCGCCCCGACCAACAGCGGCATCGCGAAAACATAGCACCCACCCTCCTATTCCCTCCCAGGTAAAGACTGTTCGCTCTATCAGCACTTGCGGCGTTGTTTGCTCTGTTAGCGTGGCTAGCACCGTTAACTGTGAGCCACTGGTTGAGAGGCAATAGAATCCCAATCCTGTATTTAGCACCTTTAAGAAAATTTAAAATTAAACTGAAACGCCTGGTTAAAAAACTAATTAAAAATGAACGTAAATTAAACGTATTTATTATTTATTAAACGTATCGACGAGTGCCTCTCTCATTCAGCAGCCTTGTTATGTCTGTATAACGTTTCACTTCGTTGTCTCTCATCCCGGCATCTAGCGCTTTTTTCTTTCTCACCGCGGACGGACAGCAGTTCCCGCACACACATCCACACACACATATCCGTCTGCTCTCATAATGAAGAAGGCGGGGTCACGTGTCATCAACGCATCATCAGATACATTGCGCATGTGTTATACCCTGTGGTCTTAATGCTCAGGCTGATCGGAATTCTTAAAAATATTCCTGAATTCCATGATCCGGATCGCCACCAAAATCTAATGGATTGTTCATTATGCCACACTCTACCTCTCCCAAAAAATTCATTCAAATCCATTGCAGACTTTTGGAGTAATCCTGTTCACAGACAAACAAACAAACAAGCTAACAAACAAACCAACGTCGGTGAAAACAATACCTCCTTCCTAGGCCTTTGGCCTTGGTGGAGGTAATAAAACTAAACCTATCTGAAAAACTGAAACTAAACTAGCAAACACACTCTGAAAACTAACTAAAACTAAACTGAAATGAAATTGAAAAGTGAAAACTACAATAAAATACAAACTAATTGAAAATTCAAAACTATTGTAACCTTGCTTTCATCTGGAGTTGGTGAATGGACACTTGTGTGAATGGACACTTGATTTTGAAAAGTGAGTGGAACACGTTTCTCATGACTCATTTCTAGTCCAGTATTGGTGAATGTAATTGCTTTAAGTTACCCGTTTATTGTTTTGGTTTGTTAATGATTCACAAGAAGCGTTTTTGTTGCCATGTGTGTGTGTGTGTGTACCAGTGAATCTCTAGCCCATATTTGTGCCACTGTGTGGTGAGCAGATAAGAAGACCGTTGAGAGATTCAGTTCTTTAAGAGTGTTGTGAGGGAAGTCCTTTGGCCTATACAGGAAGCATGTAAACTGAGCTGGAGTGCAAACAGGAAGTGAGTGATGGATTTCAGGTTTTGTTGCAGCGGAGGGAGGAAACGCTCAAGAGTTCCTCAATCGTTTCAGCACATGGTCCAGTTGTTAGAAAGCAGTTTAGTTGTTGCAATGCAGGAAAAGGAGGTTCTGTGGTTGATTTGGGGGTCACAGGGTCATATGCCGTTTTTTTAAAAACTGATATGGCTTTAAGTGTGTTTTTTAATCATTACTTGAATCATTCATTTAAGTAATGATTAAGCGCTCTTTTGTTCTTGTAGATGTAATGAAGAAATTAAGATACAAACATTTAACAATAAGATATGAAGAAGTGATAGTAGATGAGGAAGTACTCCAGTACTTCTACTACAGTAGTGTTTGCAGTTCTTGGTGGTCTAGGGGTCGTGACCCCTCTGTACTGCAGCAGAGACAGGTGCTGCCACATTTTTCTCATCCTGCTGCATCTGCTGCAGACAGTCGTCTTCAAATTAAAGCAACGTCCTTATTGTTTGACTGAAAGTAGTAAAGTAGTACCTTAGAATTAAAACTTTATTGACGAGTGTTTTGTTTGTTTATCAGACTACAAGGCAAACTGGCTGTGTCTATTGTAGGCATTGTTGTATGACATTACAAAAAAAAACTATAGTGATCTTGTCAGTAAGAGGGGTTAAGTGGTCCACAATCAGTTTATATGTGAAAATACATCTCTATAAAACCACAAATTTTATAAATTGTGACAAAATATTTTATTTTAATAGCAAACTCCAAGATGTAGAAGGACTTCTTGGCAAAGAAAGCATTTTTTTAACGGGTGACGTTGCGATCTTAACCAACTTCTTTTTAAAGAAACAAGCAACCTCTGATATTACTATGACATCTAGTTTAAACTGAAAACCTGAAGAATATTAAACTAGCCAGTACCGTCTGTCCTGTAATCATCTGGGATGAAACTAAAGTTAAACATACGCTTGTTTAATCATTAACAGTGGAAAATAGCTACTCCCCTCCGCTTCCTCATCCACTCCTGCTTTTGTTTTCTAGTTAAACAAACAAAGCCTTCATCATTAAATTGAACGCCAAATGATGCAATCCGTGTGCCAAACAGCTTCCTCTCAATTTCACAGAGTTGATTGTTTTTGATTCATTCAGGATACAATTAAATTGATCTTCTGTGAGCCTGAAAAAGAGAGCAGGGATCTGAATAATGGGCTGATGCTGTCCTTTTTACTGTCAGGGTTATAAAAATGCAGCTTGGTGAGCTCTATTTCAGAGGATCAACAACTGAGCCAACCTGCTGATGAGACAAACAGAAAGCCTGGAGGTGGCTGGAGGCTCTTGATAACAGCAGAGCTTTCATCCTGTTTAATGTCAAATGCATGCATTGTATTTGTACACATTTCTTTATTCCTTGACATTCATTGTAGGTATGTATTTATACTTTCGCACTGGTAATTTGTCTGGAAGAGAGAGACGCATACTGCACAATCAAGTCTGTTTCTCCAGCCTACAGGCAGACACCTGTGTGTGAGCTATTTGTCTTTGTGGCTGATGAACTCTTTGAGCAGTGCTACTCCATGACAGTGCTGCTTTACCCTCAACCAGAGAGTTCATAGGTCAGATTCATGCTGCTTTTTTACTTACTCTGCTTCTGGTGTCACATTCCCCTGAAACTGATATAGCTGACACAAAAGATGGACTTACTTTCTTGTCACTTTTCTGCCACAGCTGCAGAGGTTCAGAAATAGCAGCTCCATTCACAACTGACACACTGATGCCAAAGTGAAAATCCCTGACTTGCTGACACTTTTCAAACCAAAATGTTTGAGATTAGAGATAGATCAGCTAACTTGTTGTTTTTATTGCAATCAAGAATTGAAAGCAGTGGTTATTTGGCTGATAATATAAACAAAAATGAAAGTGTCAGTATCAACTAGGGCAGCTCTTCAGTGTTCAAATATAATTTTGTTCACATGACCTGTTGCCATTGTCCAAGAAAGCAAAATACATTGAACAATACTGCAGCAAGAATCTATCCACTATTACAGTGAGTGGCATAATAATGACTTTGAGCATATCTGCGGTGCTGTGGAGGTAGATGCACAGCCATGCTGTCTCTGACACAGAGCAGGATGTATGTGCATGCCTGTACAGTCTCCCTGTAATCAGCATCCTGGCTGCTGGAGATAAGGCGCAGTGACACAGTGTGAGGCTACGGCTGGCTTTCTGCCAGGAGACTTCAGGGCAAAGCATCCACGCCAGCAACACCACTGTAGACGCTTCTGTCGGTGAAGACAGTCGGACACTATTTTACTACTCCACCATCATTACCCTACACATTATACCACCCTAACACATTTGCTGTGTATAGTTATTACTGGAAAAACCTTGCAAAAGACAAAAATAACTTAGTTTGAATCAGTCATCTAGGTCAGTGATTCCCAACCAGGGATACGCCATGGGGTACGTCTGCAGTTGCCAGGGGGTATGTGGAGAGATTTTGATGTAGCTCAGCTAATTTGAAAAGATAGAAATAATGATTTGATTAAAAAAAATGTATACACTTATTGAGTCAACTGCAAACGCATTAAAATTTACTGGCAAGCAATCAAGCACCTAAAAATAATAATGGTTAGCTAAAAGTAATGGATAAACAGTTGAAATAACAATAAACAAATCAATATAATCAAAAATATCCACTTTCAATAATACATATCAAAAGAACACATTAATGTGGAGTCAATGAGGGGTCACTTGAGTTCATCTGATATGGCTGAGGGGGTATAAGGTTGGCGAAAGAAGGTTGGGAATCTGATCGGCTCCTTTTCTTGTAATTATTCCTGTCTGTGTCAGTACACAGTCAGTCAAACCTGGAGATATCAGGATTTGTTTACCTTGTTTCCCTCACCAGAATCAACCTCATTCATTTTTAAAAGTATAAGAACATCTTCCACAGATTTCAAAGTTGCCTGTCCATCAAAGTAGAATATGAAGGCTTATTTGATTTGGTCAGTTTTCTGTGCACCTGGGCTTTATGTTTTCACATGTCAGTGCACTGTTCATGTTACGCTGAGCTTCCTGTCAATCACCTGACAGCCTCGGGAAGAAACAAAAGAATAATCCCTCAAAAATATGTAACCTTATAAACCTTTGTATTATTATTTAGGGCATTTTGTCACCGGGCATCAGTTCATTTTCAACTACGATGGACAACAAAGTTTGCATTTTTAAAAACGGCAAACAATGAGTACACAAAAAAATCTTTACACAGCAAATGTAAACCAGATGCACTGTATGTTACCACTAATGACACTACTATTCTTTAAACAGTTGACATCAAATAGGAGGTGAGGAAGTCATCTTTCCTAAATTAATAGTGGCTCTGTAAAGCATCTTTTATCACCTCTAAACAGCCATTTTTCTTCATATCTTAGACTGTAATTTACTTTTAATAACTTCCATTCTTCCCTGATTGCTGTTGGACTATCAACTCAAGGAAGGCTTTTAGAAAAATAAAGCCCGACTCCTCTATATCCATTTCAACAACAGTCCTGTAATATAAATCAGCTCCCAAACCCCTTAGTCAGGGAAAAATACACTCCATGTGGAAGTTGTACTATGTTGCATCAGCCAAGAGAGTGGGAAAAAAAATGTTTTTAACATGCAAAGAGGTTTTCTGTGTGGCTGAGCGAGCCAGGGGCAGCTCTTCAGCCAGAGCTCCGTCTTTACGAGCCCACAGACAGAATCACACTGGAACATGTGGTTTTCATCGGCTCACGTGCAAGGCCGAGGCCAGTTAAAGCACCAGTACACACAACGATCACTCACTCTGCTGCAGCAATGAGAACCACATGCCAGTTTAAACCCAAAATGCCCTGATCCCAGTCCCTGTTTTCAGTCATGTCTTGTCCCGCGGGAGCCCTGTTCCCAAGCTTGCAAACAATGGCTCTGTATTCATTCAACTTTTTCAAGCAGTTGTGAGACTGTGGAGTCTCTCCCAAACATGTTTTATTGTGATACTGTATTATATTATGATGATGTGTGAAATTGTTAGGTGTAAAGGAAATTTCTTATTTCTCTGCCGTAGTTTCAGGATGTTTCTCGAAAGTCACCACCTTTGATCAATTAAGACAACACTAGAAAGTTAAATCAGCCTGTCAGCTGTACTGTATTTGCCTGTGTTAGTATTTTCACGCAGGGAATGCGAAATAAGACACAGAGCAACATTATCATTCATTTGGAGTAATGGTTCTGTTTCCATCTGGTAAATGTAAGTCTTTGTTTTTGGTCTGAATCAACTCCTGAGGGAAATATCTGGCTCTTCATAGCTGCTAAATGCTCCACTATGTTCTAGAGCTGTGTATTGGCAAGAATCTGTCGCTATGATACGTGGCATGATACAGGGGTAACGATTCAATATATTTTGCGATATATTGTGATACTGTAAGCAAGCCGATATACTGTATTGCTATTTTTTTATATTATATTTTAGGAAAACTGTCATAGTATAAAGAACACACCACAAATAAACCATTTTAGAATAGTCAAAAATAACACTTTTATACTGCATGCAAAAAACTGCATGGCTTTTGCCCCAAACTGCATGTGATTATCATAAAGTGGGTATGTCTGTAAAAGCGAGACTCGTGGTTACCCATAGAACCCATTTTCATTCACATATCTGGAGGTCAGAGGTCAAGGGAGCCCTGTGAAAATCGCCATGCCAGTTTTTCGTCACCAAAATTTAGCGTAAGTTTGGAGCATTATTTATCCTCCTTCTTGACAAGCCAGTATGACATGGTTGGTACCAGTAGATTCCTTAGGTTTTCTAGTTTCATGCGATGCCAGTACCTTCACTCTAGCTTTAAAACACGCTACAACCTCCGAAAGATCGAATAGCGGCCAGGCCCAACGGTGGGCCGTCAGATTTTTAAGAAGTTAATTAAAAATCAATGCAGTGTTTTGGAGAATCGATACAGTATCGCACAACAACATATCATATTACTCATGTGGATCAATATTCTTTTACACCCCTACTATGTTCACCAGGTAGTCTCTGTGTCTGTCTGCTGTTTGGTGCTGAGCATAGTGTACAGTAGGGGTTTTAGACCTTATTTGCTGAAAACAGCTCCATGCTACGGCCGAATACGATGCTATGAGGAGAACAAAGTGCAAAACAGTAAAGTTGCAGCCGGACAGCTAAACAATGAGCTGAAACTTATTATTAAGCCCCTGTAAAGTCGAGGAGAGCTGCAGATTCAGGTGATAATTCTCTGTAGGTTCATCACTACGAGCGACCCCTTTCACATTGTCACATTTGATACCATGTTATTATAAAAAAATATATAGATTATAGCTGCTTTATTTTACATTCTTCTTAAGACCCCAAATATTTCCTTTTTATGGAATGCTTTAGTCATAAAAATCATGGTCTCTTGGCTTTGAATATTTACTCTGTGTAACATCATATAGTTTCAATGAAGAGAACAGAATACACATATGAGTCTGGCAGACAGTGTGGAATAAAATTACTTTTCCAAATTTAGAGCCACTTAAAAGTGTAACACTGGATGTTGAGGCCAAATCCAAAGCATTCTCTTTTCCAGTTCCAGTTTCCTTTTAGATCTGCTATTGACTTTCATATTAAGCTATTTGAAGATGACTTTGATCACTAAGAATTTGTGATGGGCATTTTCTCTATTCTTTTACATTAGACTAAATCAATACCAAAAAGAAAATCATTATTTGCAGCCATAAAAAAAAAATCCACAAATCAACAGAGCATTTGGCTTGTTTTATCTCATAATCAGCAACAAATGCTGTTTAGTTTATTTCCAAAACATCCTTATTAGATTTCAGTCACTTCCTGGGTCTCGCCTGACTTATCACACCTTCTCACAAACGGTCCCACTGGGATGTACTTGTAAATGTACCCAGCTTGCCTGCGTCTGCCTTGTGATGTCTGCAAGTTGGCAACAGCATGTCATCTGTGTCCCTCTGCTGTTTGGTGTCATTACTGACCACGATCAGACTGTTAATAGCACACTTTGTACTCTCATGAACTGTTAACTGGGGGAAAAAACCTTCAAATTCCCCCACCCAACAGCTGGCTAATCCCCTCCTCTAGTGATTTGGTCCCACATAAAACCCACAGTGGACACCCAGTTTGTATACATTTCTGCTGTGTAGTGGAAAGCGGACAGGTCGTAACCCTGAACTAGTGGCTGTGTGGGAAGACTGATCACGTCTAACCAACATGTGTCTTTATCTCCCTCTGTCTCTCTCATGCTGTTGTCATTGCATTCCTGTTCTGACCCTGACGGCCATTCATCGCTCACTTCAACACACAGTCACTTCTAAAAGGGCAGGTGACAACCAAGAATACTTTCACTCTGTTGACAGGCTGCATACCACTGTGAGAGGAGAATATAGTGATGACATGACACATTTGGAGCCACCCTGAAGAAAGAAGACATTATAGATTAACGTGAGGCTCTCTTTAGTATCCAATGAGGTCATCCGGTAACGCTCTGAGGATATTATTCTTCTCATAGAAGCTCCAGGGCTCAAGGCCATTTATGCCCCAGCTACAACAGATCAGCCTTTCATAAAAAACTTTTTACATTGTCCCGCGTGACCCCTCACTGTTATTTCTGTCCATTCTCCCAAACGCCACCATAGATAATGCATAATGCACGTCACCATTCTTCTCCCAGATTAAGCCGAGGGGGATATTGTGTTAGGGAGCCCTACTGCAATGCACTGAGACCCAGGCAGGCTGAACGGGCTGCTAGGAGCAGGACTAAAGCAACAGGCCTGTGGTGTCCCTCCAGGGCGCCACTGGGAGAGCCCGAGTGTGGAAGCCATCAAGGCTCCAGCAGCTGATGTGTTCTGACAGTGTTGTGGTAGAGCCGCTCTGCCGTAAGAGGTACATAGGAAACACGGTGTGGTTCACATGGGGAGCTCTTTTTCCATCCACAACTCGGCCTCAGTGGGGTTCATCATCTGTGTGTATGAGTGTGTTAGACAACGTTTCCGCATTTCAGCCACAGAAATCTCTAATCTCAGCTTAAATATTTTCCCTCTCTGGCTGCGTCTTAAAGGAACAGTATGTAACATTTCGAGGGATGTATTAGCAGAAATGGAATATAGCATTCATAACTATGTTTTCATTACTGTATAATCACCTGAAACTAAGACACTGTCTACACATATACAGATATTTTTAAAAACAGATATTTTCCCCTCCATTTAAAAAATAAAAAATAAAAAAAATCTGTCCACATGACCTTTATTTTACAAAATATCTCCATCCACACTTGAACGCAAAAACAACTCCAAACGCTCAACAGTTATTGTTGGTGGGGGGCTGGGATTCCTGGTTGAACTGCATGACTTGTCGTCACGCTGCTGTCATCAACTGTCTCTTTACATGCATAAATTACGAAAGGGAGGTCATTCAGATTGATGTCCATCGCTCTTCTGAGTGCTCCAAACCTCACCTTCAATCACCCAAAAGCACATTCAATCACCATTCAGCCTGGACAGGTTTAATGTGTTCCCTGCTTCGGCCTCCTGTGACTGTAACATTTTTCAAATGCAAAGTCCATGCAGTGCTAACAAAACATAAAGAAACGCCATCTTTGTTATTGTTTCTGGCGCATGCTCATTACATAAAGCAACAATTGGCATGCGAGAAATGAGGAGAGGACTTCATTGTTTCCCAACCGCTCCGTTTTACATGTCCACACCAATACAAAGTAACCAGAGTTTTTAAAAATCTGCACCTTAAAGGTGCTTTCAAAAATATAAATTTTGTGACCCAAAACTCTGTTTGTGTGTGGACCAGAGGCCAAAACAAAACATATCCGTCTTTATACATATCTGTATACGTGTAGACAGGGCCTAAGAATCTGTGTTTTTGTTAGCTTGCAATGAGCCCTTCGTATCTACATAGGGAGCTGATCCTCTTCACGGAGTCTGCCATGTTGATACGCCATGTTTCTACAGTAGCCCAGATGGGCAAACCAAACACTGGCTCTAGCGAGAGCCTTTCGCATTTTTACCTGAAGGCCACCGTAATACTCTGACATGCTTGCAAAACCATGGTACCACCAGCCACCATCTGAATTCTGTTGCTTTTAAAATATTGTTATGGTAAGGATGAGCGAGGCAAGCGGCTTTACCACTTTCCTGCACTTCACGGCTCACGTTACCTCTCTCTTGGAAAGGGAGGAGTGAGCAGAGGGTTACTCGGGTGGTTGCAATCTGCAACCACACCACTAGATACTGCCAAATCCTACACACTGTACCTTTAACCTGCAATGGTGGAAAGTAAATGAGTACTTTTACTCAAGTAATGTACTTAAGTACAATTTTGAGTTACGCATGCTTTATTTGTGACTGTTATTTTTTACTTCTACTCCACTACATACATTTAAGAGGGTAATGTTATATGCTTATATAAAGTTAATAAAATACTCTATTGCAAGTAAAAAGTCCCACATTCAAATTCACACTTAAAGAAGCAGTATAGAAGTATTAGCAGCCAAATGTACTTTAAGTAAAGGATCTGAGTACTTCCTCCACCACTGTTGTCCTGCTCCCCGGAGAGTTTGAATTAACCCGATGGCTCCTCAGACGCTGTGGCACTTTGGATAAAACATCCGAGCAGACCTCGTGGGTTTTCAGTTCTCTGTGCTGAGGCCTGACATATGTTTTCTCAGGGCTAGTGTGCCGAGGTACGCCGCGTGGGAAACACTTGCATTCCACACCCACTTGTTGACCTCCCTGAACTCTCACTGTGCTGATTCCTCGGTGTTACCTTGGCTGTGAGGAGAGGATGTCCACTGAGCTCACGGGGAGGAGGAACATATGTAGCCTCTCGCTCAGCAAAAATAAACTGATGACACATTTGTGTGGGAGGCATCTGTTTTCATTAATTTATTCACATCCAACACTGCTTGAGTGCGGATACTGAAGGAAGTCATTCTGGATCATTATTTACATTTATGTGACAGTTAATGCAGAGTCATCTTAATTTCTTTGACACCTCACAGCTTGTGCTTGCATATAAATCAGCAGTGTCAAGTGCTGCAAGTCAAATGTCATTTGAACCCCGCTCAAAACTCTCCACTTAACACCAAGCCTGGATGAAAGCAAACGCGTACAACAGGTACGATTAGTTTCGTCAACACATGAGCTCTCTGTTTAAAGACACATAGTTCTGTCCTGAGTCACTTTGCACCACGTGAGGATCTGATAGTATGTAAACTTCTCCGTGTGGCTCATGTTTGGTTTGGTATCATAAAAATATTCTCACGCAGCAGAGATTAGTTTATGATTAACTAACAGCAGAATCTCAACTGATTGTGAACCTTGTGTGATTTCCATGAGTGGTAATAAAATCCAACTTCATGCCGTTGTTGTCGCTTCAGAGATAGATAGATAGATAGATAGATAGATAGTAACTTTATTGATCCCGAGGGAAATTCAAGAGATGGAGGAAACGAGGCTTACCAAAAGAATTGAAAAGTCATGGGTTCAATTTCATTCCCTGAACTAAATCAGGGTACATACCATATTAAAGAGACACTCCAGTGATTTAGTCTTGCACTCCCATAAAGTTTGGGGGATTTTCAAGAGAGAGAGATAAAAAAAAAGAGAAATGGTCCAATTATCCTGACTTTTAGTCCTCAGTTTGGGTTAAGCTCCAAGACGTCTGGATCCTACGATTCCCATAATGCAGCTCAATAGCATCTTGTGTTATATCCATGTTCATTTGGGTTTAATTTCATGCCTGTTTGTTTTTTAGGCACTTAAGGCACTACTATTACGCACCAAATGGGAGGTGGCGTGCCCTTTTGTACTGTAAATGGAGGGTTGCTGCATCGTCTGTAAACTCTACACTAAATTATTAAAATGCCCTTATGCAAGGCATCATCTATCAACCGTTTTGCAGCTTCGTAGGAGAGAATGAGGAATTTATGTATAATAATAATAATTAAGAAAATAATAATATCATATAATAATAAAACATAAAACGTATAGACTAGGGCTGTCAAAGTTATGAATGGTTGTCTGTCTCTATGTGTCAGCCCTGTGATAGTCTGGCGACCCGTCCAGGGTGTACTCCGCCTTCGCCCAATGTCAGTTGGGATCGGCTCCATCCCCCCCCGCGAACCTGAATAGGATAGGCGGTTGCAGATAAAAGATGGATGGATGGATGGATGGATTAACATAATTTTCAAGTTTTAGGTTGTAGCGCTCTCTGTTTTAAGATACTGGTGTCATAAGAAACTAGAAAACCTAAGGAATCCATTGGTACCAACCATGTCATACTAGCTTGTCGCAAAGGAGGCAAAATAACGCAGGAAAAACTGTCATTGCCATTTTCAAAGGGGTCCCTTGACCTCTGACCTCAAGATATCTGAATGTAAATGGGTTCTATGGATACCCACGAGTCTCCCCCTTACAGACATGCCCACTTTATGATAATCGCATGCGGTTTGGGGCAAGTCATAGTCAAGTCAGCACACTGACACACTGACAGCTGGTGTTGCCTGTTGGGCTTGAGTTTGTCATATTATGATTTGAGCAGATATTTTATGCTAAATGCAGTACCTCTGAGGGTTTCTGGACAATATTTGTTGTTGTTTTGTGTTGTTAATGTATTTCCGATAATAAATATATAAATACATTTTCATAAAGAAAGCATATTTGCCCACTCCCATGTTGATAAGAGTATTAAACACTTGACAAATCTCCCTTTAAGGTACATTTTGAACAGATAAATGTGCAATTAATTTGCGATTAATCGCGATTTACTATGGACAATCATGTGATTAATCACAATTAAACATTTTAATTGATTGACAGGGCTATTATAGACTTAATTCACATATAAAACTAACATTGCACCACCTCTCAGCTCCCCACCTCCCCCCTATGCAATCTCTGATATTCTACTGAAAAAAAACCCAACCTGGATTAAATCAAACATTTTCAGGAGTTGTTTATGTTGTTTATTGAGGTACAAGTGATCATTTAACAAAAGTTTTCATGCATTTTTATTGACTTCATTGTGAATTAAGAACACTTGAAACATATTTAATTGGTATCTATTCAATATAATAACAGTAGTAAAAATGCAACAAAAATATAATCATAGGGCCAATAAAATGTCCTCCCTGGACACGTAGTGTACAAACAAAACAGACCTGTTTTTCTCAATGTGTAATGAAGTAAATTCATTATTCAGTAACTGGACCTTTCCCTGTGAGCACAGCAACTGTATGTTAATTATATTAATTCAAACTAAAGAAATATGATTTTCTGTGCTGACCTTTGCTCACAAATCCAATTTGCAAAGCAAAGCTCTCAACGTGAACGACCACTCCGAGCAAATGCTTATTGTGAGGATATCGACGTTATCCAGGTGTCTCTTCATGTTGCCTTTTGTCTGAACTTATTTAAGAGCTTGTGTCCATTTTACCTCTTTGCTTTTTTAAAGAGGCTTAATCTTGTTTCAGAACATTTCCATGACAGGAGCAGTTTAACTCTTTTTTTCTTAGCCTCTAAGGCGTGTGCCAGATGCCCTCTTTTCTTCGCAGGGGCCCTCATATTCAAATCACAGCAGCTGGGAAGTGCTTTGGTATAGAGGCAAAGGAGTGGGCAGAGACTGGGGGAGTTTTTAAGGATGTAACGGGGTGGGGGTGTGCGTTTGTTTGGCCGGTGTATAATCTGGCACACGTCTATAACACAGAAACCCCAAGGTTCTCAGTCTTTGATCCACATAAGCAGTGCGAGGGCTGCAGGCTGGGGGTTTGCCTGGTCTTTCAGGGCTTTTACTCCGGGTGTGAAGGCATAGGAGAGAAAGGCACTATGGGTAGGCGGGGTGGCATGTGGCTGGAGCGACAGCAGGTTGTCTGCCCACAGGCAGCGATGGTGCAGCAGGGGCCGTCGTAGGGGAGCACACATGTCACTCCGTGTGAGGCTGACATTATTTTCTTTGTTAGTCTCCATAATGCATTCTGCCCGCTTTCACTGCCAAGATGTGATTTTATACAGTATGCTCCCACATATGCTGACCCTGGCATTTCAAATTGGCTCGCAGTGAGAATTTTGTTTTATTAAACTCATATGGAGGCTACAGTACTGTCCTCATACAAATTGGGCTGCAGCAAACATCAGCTTCCTAGCAATTGTTTTCAGATTATATCTTGGCATTTTTAACTTTATTATGTTGTTGACAGTAGAGAGTGACGGGTCCTCGTATTTGAACCAGGGACATAAAGGTCATAAAGCATCTTAGACCACTGGTGCACCAGATCTCCATCTTGCCAGTAATGTTACTAGCCCACTGTGTCATCTGTGGGAACATCAATTTAAAAAAAAACAAAAAAAATACTATATGGCCAGAAGTAAGTGGACATCCCTCTTCACATATTTGTGGCTTACATTTTGGTCTGGTCCCCTTAGTTCCAATTCAGGGAAATCTTAAAGGGATAGTTGGGTGTTTTAAAGTGGGGTTGTATGAGGTACTTATCCATAGTAGGTGTATAACTTACAGTAGATGTTTAAGTGTAAGCTATATTTAGAATATTTTCCGATGGTGAACTGAACTTAAGGTGAAACGTATCTATTCTGTTTTTGTCATCTGAGCCTGCTGGCTTTGGAAAGAGCATATATAAATTCAGTTCAGGTCCCCGTCGGAAAGGAGAAGGAAAGGGCTGTCTGACGGCAAGATAATCGGTGAAAATATTCTAAATATAGCGACCAATGAAACTGATATTGATTTTTTTAGGTGGCTAAAATATGTTTTTTTTCTGCCGTCCCCGTCCACAGTAAGGTATTGCTTTGCTGTCTGCTTCTCCAAGCTGGGGGCGTGCCAACCGTCATCTACTGTAAGTAATACACCTACTATTGATAAGTACCTCATAAAACCCCACTTCAAAACAGCCGAACCATCCCTTTAATGCTGCAGAATACAATCATATTTTAGATGGCCGAATGCTTCCAACTTTGTGGCAACAGTTTGCAGGGCTCAACAAATAAGGATTGCCCGCTTGCTTGGGGCAAGTAAAATGCCACATCGGGCTAGTAAATCTAGCAACTCACTTGCCTGATTGGGAAAGTGGTAAAAAAAGTTATTTTTTTTCCAGAGTTGATGTTGGAAGTAGCTAAGGAGTGAGCCTTCTTACACGTATGTTGTATTGTTATTTTACCACTGTACAGCACTTTGGTCAACTTTTGTTGTTTCTAAATGTACTCTATAAATAAATTAAACATGAAACTTGAGCCATCGGGCGCTCATGAGAAAATGACGGCAGGTAAAGACAAAGTTTATGAGCGGAAGTGCAAGCAAGCTGCAAGTTTGAGAGCAAGGTGGATAAAACATGACAATTAACTTTAGTCTTTGTTGTCATTTGATAACGATAATGAATGAAACAATTTGTATAGGGGCAAGTAAAAATTGACTTAATGCAAGTAGCTTTCTGACCCACTTGCCCAGCAGATAAGTTAAAAAAAATCATTAGCGTTGAACCCTTGTTTCAACATGTCAAACGAGGTCTTTAAAGAAATGGTTTTCTTTATGGACTTTAGTGTGGAAGAAGTTGACTGGCCTGCACAGAGCCCTGACCTCAACACCTATCCAACACCTTTAGGATGAACTGAAACACTGAAGGCAGAACCAGACCTTATCGTCCAACATCAGTGTTGGACTTCATTAATGCTCTTGTGGCTAAATGGGAGCAAATCCCTGCAGAGTCCATAAGAGTCCATAAGAGCGGACGCTGTTATAGCAGCATATTAACTACCACTATTTTGGATTGACATGTTCAGAAATCTGTTCATAACATGTTAATGTTTAAATACAGTCGTTGTGAGCCTCGGTGAGGGACGTTCCAGGTAAAACTGCCAACTGTCGCACAGAAAAGAGAAGTTCCTCTTTTAAAGATAAATAAACCATAACGCTCTCTCAGGATTGTTAAACAAACTGCGTTCTGGCAGTAAGCTGGAAATTCCACCGAGAGGGAAAGTACAACTGTCCCTTTATTGTGCGCAGTCTGTCGGGAGGCCGCTTTGTCGTTACTCATGGATCTGTGTTGCTCAGGGCTCTCACGCTGACTGAGACTCTCCCCAGAGGTCTAAGGCAACCCCAGAGGGTCAGGAGACGGGACGCAGGCTATGCTGCTACCGAACGCACTTGTCACTGAGGATCATCCTCACAGAGATGACTGGGGGTAGAATAAGGAAAGGAGAACACTCAGATTTAACTCAGTGTGCGGTTTAGTGGCCACGCTATGCCCCTTTATGGCTTTAGAGCTCTCACTAAGAGTATTTGCTTAAATAAAGGGTACCTTATGCATTTTTTGGCATCAATTATAATAAAATTTGAAAGTCAGAGACATTTAATTCCTCCCTAAATGTCATAAGTTGTGCCTCTGGTTGTAAAGTGATAGGGATAGTTTAACATTACTATTACTCTGTCATGTGAGATGGTTTCCAGCTATAGCTGCTGATGTCACATCTGTACTGAATCAAAAAGTCATTTCATCCAAATTGTACAACAACAAAAAAACATACTTTCTCACTTATTTTTAGTGGTTTTGGGGCCAGCAGCGTTGCAGTTTTAGGTATCAAGGTTTTTCGATATTTGTCTTGCCAAGTCCCCTGATGTGCAGTCACCGGGGGTGTCCTTGAGTAGCTGGAGTTGTATTTGATCCAGGGGCCAATGCTGGACACAGACACTGGAAAATAGCAGGAATCATAGACATTTATTGAATTAAAATGAGCTGTTTTCAGGGCAAAGTCATTCTTTACTGGGGTGGATTTCAGGAGGAAAAAAAAAAATCAGTGTGTCCATTATCCAACCTAATACATACTGGCCTGTACAAGGCTCAGGTGGTGGTGTGTGCTCAGAGAAAGACAAAGAGAGACTTGCAAGGCGTTTACTGTTTTCTTAACAGAAACGGTACAAGATCGACACCCTGTGGTAGAATGGAAAATGATCACCGTCACTTTCTTCCTGGAAATTATGAAGTTCACACAATTCAATGACATTTTTCTGTTTTTTTTTTTAAGTACAAGTTATTGAGAAAACACAGAACAGAGGCATTTCAATTTAAAATGTACACATTTCCTATAATGATGTAGTTCATGTCCTATTTTAATAGAATCCTACTTTAATAAGGGAGCGTCACACTGGGACCGAGGCTATGTCACAACAAACTGCTCTCTCCTGACTGATGAGAAAGACAAAAAGCAGAATACATGGAATAGACGTTTTATTATTACTGTCTCAGATGTGTAGCACAAACATAAATCCACTGCTGTGTTTGTCAGTAGATTTAATAAAACCTGATTATGGTGAAAATAGGTGGAAAATACAGTAAATCTGTAAAGCCTGAAACCAGAGGTACGTAACGATCAATTTGGTCTTTTTTGTCTTCCTAATCAGGGTTACTTGAAAACTTTGAAAAATAGACTGATCCAGTCTTCCAGTGTTGTCTAGAGGATGAAGTAAGGAAAGTTAATAAAGAAACAGTAGCTGCAGTATTCTTTGATGTAGAAAAGGGTATAATATGCTGAGGAAGGAAGAGATTCTGATTAAGTTACACTTTAATGGGAATTGGAGGAAAGGTTTTTAATTGGATAAATCATTATTTAGGTAAAGGTAGGATCAGAAATTTCCGATACATATGAGGTAGAAAATGGAGTGCGACAAGTATTCTCAATTATGATAAATAACATTTTTGAAAATGTATCATTAGATATTGGAAGATATGATGGGAATAAATCACTTTGAAATGCAGATGTAAGTTTTTAGTTGAAGAAAAATCAAAAGTAATGTTCTTCACAAGAAAGAAGATTATAAAAAATACTAATTTTAATCTGTAAAGAAATAATTTAGAGACTGTTGAGACATTTGTTTTGACTCCAGATTAACATGGAGAGAACACAATAAAAATACTGTGGATAAGTGTAAAACTTGGACCATTGCTTCCTTGAAAATATGTAGCTCTAATAATATCAAAGTTAGATTATGGGAGTGTAGTTTATGGATCTGCATCAAAAACTGATACAGGCTACAAATTGAGACAAGAGAAATGTCACTGGCCCTGTTTAGACCTGGTATTAACATGCGTCCTCAGTGATCGGATCACAAGTGGACAGTTCTAAGTACAGGTGTGAACGCACTCAAGACTCATTGAGGACCCATTGAGATCAGATCTTTTAAACCACATTCAGAGGTGGTCTGGGCCACATATGGCCACATTGTTTTAGCAGTGTATACGCAAATGTGTCCTGGGCCACATTAAGGACCACCTACCCAACTGATGTCCTGCTGGGATCCGCGGGGTCTCACCACGCTCTTCATGTGAACAGACAGGCAGACACGAGCACTTGTCTGCCTCGCAGCATGGCAACGGCTTCTGTGCTCTACTGCATCCTGCCGGTACAACTGTATTTTATTAAAATATATCTTATCTATAGCCTACATATCTACAGACTATCAGACTAGGAACAGAAAGTGCATTATTATCATACTGTCGGAGATGTGTCTTTACACGGAGCTGACACCCGCCCGCTTGCTTGCTCTCCTCCCCGGCTCTCTGAAGCTCTACACTAAGCTCTGTCTGGCAAAGGCAGCGGTGCCGATGGCGCAGAAGGCCCCGAGAACCGCCGGTACAATAACCGTATATTTTGATGTTATAAAATGTTCCCAAAATGTACCCGAATTCATGAATATGTAGGCTATTACTACAGACATTCCTGTAGTATTACGTCACAACGTCTGCTGTATTAGCTGTGTGTTTACTACGTGTTTATTTGCATATAGAGCGGGGAAGTGAGATCGGATCACAAGTGGTCACTCAAGGCGCATGTGGAGATACATTTTAATGCCAGGTGTGAACAGACGTACTTAAAGCTGTCCACTTGTGATCAGATCACTGAGGACGCATGTTAATACCAAGTCTGAACAGGGTCACAGTGTTTTACGCAGAAAACAGCCCCTAGTCAACTATTGGATGAATTTGAGAGGCCATGGAGATAGTCACCCAACCAAAAAGATGCTACAGGCCTGTTGGATAAGGAAAAGAACAAGGCAAGTTTATTTGTATCGTACATTCCAACAACAATGCAATTCACAATACTTTACTTTAAGACAGAAAAAAAAGAACACAAGACACCAAAGTCAAGTTTTGGCTGGACAGGAGATGCAGCAGCAAGAGACTTGGGAGAATATGAAAATGAGTTTTGTCCAACTGTGAGATGGCCTATAGTCGCTGTGTGGTTACTAGAAACTCTGTTGATTTAGAATTGCTTCAAATTGATGCAAGTAATAAAAGTGTAGAGGTAGTGAATGAGTTTTATAGTTATAAGGATTGTAAATATGCAGACCGTGTGCAGGTTTTTACAGATGGATAGAAAGTTAAACTTATCAGAGTTGAAATAATAACGAACTTTAAATTTAAGTGTGTATACTGTTGAGTTGTATGCCATTTTAATGGCTTTTAAATGGGTTGAACAAATCAAACCAAACAAAGTTCTAGTCTGTAGTGACTCAGACTGGACCCGCAATTACTGTACACCTGTCTACCACAAATATATATTAGTTTATATATATATTATATTTCATTCCTATATTTAACTTCTGCACTAATGTATGTCGTGGGTACTCATTTTTACATGCAGCATCTTTTTATACATATTTGACTGAGCATTGTTGGAGGAAGCCTGAGCACTAAAAATGTCATTGCAACAACTGCTTCACGGAAGTGTGCATATGACAATAAAGAAATTTGATTTACTATTCAAAATAATGGCAAACTAATATAAATAATGAGTGGCAACAGCGCTGGGATCAGGAGATAAGGGGAAGACATTCAAGTCAAAATAGAGTGGATACTGACTGTGAGGAGAAATAGGACTAGATCAGGGGTCATCAACCTTTACTATCAAAAGAGCCTGTCTGGAGCCGCAAAACATTTGAGCATTGTGATGAAGGTAACACAGTTTATAGTGTAAGTATATCGTACATAAGTCCAATGCAGTGAGGGTCAAAGTGAAAATGTACTACGGAGTATCAGGGCCACATTGAGGGAAAAAACATCTGAGATAGATAGATAGATAGATAGTAACTTTATTGATCCCGAGGGAAATTCAAGTTTCCAGCATCACAGTTCCATAGTGCAAAACATGTTAGTAAAAAGGCAGTCAAAAGGTTAGTAGTGCAAAGTACAAAAAATATACCAGATATAAAAATACAAGGAGATGAAGAAAACTGTTAAAACTGAATATAGTGCAAGGTAACAGCTGTGATACACAACTATTCAAAAAAAGTGAATATAGTGCAGATTTCGAGAATAAAGTCATAACTTTACGAGTAAAAAAAGAAAATAACACGTAAAATTACTACTTTATATTATGACTTTATTCTCATAATATTACAACTTTATTCTTGTAATATTAAGACTTTATTCTCGTAATATTATGACTTGATTCTCGAAATCTCAGATTCATTTTTTTCCCTCAATGTGGCCCAAATACTCCGTTGTACAGTCGTACCATAGACCTACAACAATGATAAATAAAATTGAAAATGCAAACAAAAAAACAGTTATTCATTTCCACTCATTTTTTTCTTTTTTTTTTAAATCCACAGGGAGCCACTGGAGAGGGGCTAAAGAGCCACATGCTCCAGAGCAGCAGGTTGCAGACCCCTGGACTAGATTAAGAACAGGACACAGTAATCTGAGCTGCACCCTTCACCTCCTCCAGTAGAGGGCAGTAAAGCAACACTGAGGACTTCAGCTGCAGCAGAAGAAGAAGAAGGAAAACATTCATTCCTCATTCTGCTATTAGTTTAGTTAAAACCTTGTCCTATGGACCGTCTGGCATCGTTTGGAAGTAAGTATCGATAGTATTATTATAGTAAAGTGTAAGTGGAGTCTTTACACTGAACACATAGTGCTCCTCTTCTCAGGTTACCTGTGTTTACTCACATTAGCTCCTCTGCAGCTAGCATTGCTCTGCTAGCGTTAGCATGCTGCTATATTTACATTTCTGCACATTAATGTCAGCCTTTGAGTATATATATATGTTGTTGTTATAAACAGCCTGTCGTGTGCTTTCTTGTTGAATAAATGTCCGACACGTTACTCTATAAAGCTGAGATAGTTGACCACAAACACAAACAACATTAGCAGAGCTAGCATTGAGGCTACAGCTACATGCAGTGGTTTGTTTACAGCCCAACATTAGCTGGCTTTAACTTCAGGCTGCTCAGAGAGACCACTGCAGCCTTGGGTAGCTTGTGAGTGATCAGTTTGCATTATTGCAAATGTTTTTTGGTTTTTTTTATATATACTTTATTTTTTCCCCTTTTTGAAGGCTGTTTACATATATCTAATCCACTGTTTGTAATTACAACAGTCTATAAACCAACTTTTAATTAGATGAGCTTTACAGACAAACACATCAAGTACATTAGAGAAAACAACCTCAACATTCAAGACCAAAACAAAACCAAGAAAAGAAATAACAATAATAATAATGGCAAAAAGAAAGAATAGAGTTAAAAAAACAACACAACAAAGCAAACAAAAAAAACACACATAACAAAAAAAAACAATAATACAAAAATACTAATATAATAGAGTATAATATAATAGAGTAATAATAAATGAACTCAACAAATAAGTTAA
>CAKAOH010003029.1:0-14183 GCA_916701665.1 Sebastiscus tertius
AGAAGTGAATCTTTGATAGAGAAAATGTGTCTTCTGATCAGTGTCTGTATCACACACCTGTGAAGCTCGAGCTCCTGAGCTGATCAGGATGATTTTAAGTCCTTGTTCAAGGACAAAAGTGTGGAGTGAGCAGGAAGGCAGCTGACAGCAGTCTGAGCAATGTCACTCACTAATGGAGCTTTAATACATGTGTGTGTCTGCAGGACACTGATGCTGTCAATACTGATTAAGTATAATTATCATGCATTTTAAACTAATCAGTATAAAACCTCACTTTGTATGGAGGACGGAACCTGCCAAAATAATAAATAAATGAGTCAATAAATAAATGAATATGTCATTAAATGTAGCAAAAATAATAATATAAAAAATATATGTAGCCATTAATTAATTGATAAAATGTGACATAAATTGATATTTTGGTTTTAATTTGCTTCTTTATTTATTTATCTTTGTATTAATTTCCTTATTTATTACCCTTCTGTTAAATTTATTTATGTATTTATTTTAATTTATTTATTTTTTACATATATGTATTCATTTTTAGATTTATTTTTAGATTTATTTCTGCATTCATTTTTTATTTGTTTTATATTTACTTTTAAATATATGTATTTATTTATGTATTTATGCTTTTATTTTTGCACGGTTTTCCCTTTGCATTTCGCCATTTATTTATTTCCACAAACTTATTTATTTCTGTGTTCTTTTCTTTATACATTTCTGCCTCATTATGCAAATAAGAAAACAAAGAAAGAAATACATAAATAACTGCATAGATGATTTAAAAATAAATATAGAATAAATAAAAATAAATAAAAAATAAATAAATAAATACATTTGAAAATTAATACAAAATAATATATAAATAAACCTAAGAGTAAATAAATAAGGAAATTAACACAAAGATAAATAAAGATTTTCAATCAAATCATTTATTAAAAGTGTTTCCTCATTGCAGAAAATGAGGAAGGGTGCCCACCGGCATTTAATAAAATATATTATTATTTTATTTATTTTTTTAGAGGGTGACCAGCCCCCCCCCAGAAGGTAAACGACCGCCTAGCCGGCCTATGCCGTAAGCCGGCCCGGGTGAAACTCAAACCTCAACTTTAATGAACAACTTAAACAAACTTTAACAAAAATGTTTGAACTCTATTTTTGTTTTTGCAATTTTGCTAAAAATATAAAATCAGCTTATTGTCACAAAAACAAGATTCCTCCAAAACTAAATGAAGGTTACAGAGTCAGTGGGAAGTTGTTTTGACCCTTTGCTCAACGTGCACACTTCTAATGTCAGTATGAGTCTTTTCAATCAGAGCTGCAACTCAAGATTCATTTTTATTATTGATCAATCTGCAGATTGTTTTATTACTCTATAAAATGTCTGAAAATCCTCAGAGAATATTTGTCATTTCTGAAACTAAAAATGAATCATTTCTCAGCAGATGCTGACTCTCCCTCTGCTTCCTCCTTCAGGGCGCTTCCTCCTGAGCCCAGCGGCATCATGGGAGGTTCTACGTCGTCCCTGGCTGACGAGACGGAGGGTGACGGCGCCCCCTCCCGCGGTGCAGCCCTGCCCCCCTCCCCCATCATGGGATGTCTGAGGAGCAGCCAGAGCTCCTCTATCCCACGGCAGCTTCCCAGACCCAGCAGGCACAGAGAGCGCAGGTAAGAGACCGACCCAGAGAGGAGACACATACACCTGTCCTCCCAGCAGCCTCTGGGCCAATCAGCAGCCTCTAGCCAATCAGCAGCCTCTAGCCAATCAGCAACAAGATATGTGAAAACAACAGTAATCTCATGATTTAGCGTTCCATGGTGGTCCTGAAGGGAGATTTAGGATATCTGAGGGTTTCCCAGAGGAACCAGGTGAGAGGAGGAGGAGGAGGAGGAGGAGGAGGAGGTGTGTGTTGCTCTGATTAATTACTGCGAAGTGATCAATCAATTACTCACCTGCTGAGCTTCATCTGTTCTCGTTATCAGTGAAGTTACTAGATGGATGTTTAAAGGGACTGTTGTAACTTTCAGAAATGTGTTGTTAACAGCTTCACCTGTGTCCGTTAAGTCAACTAAAGTCAGCGTCCTGTTGCTGGCCTTGTGCTCGCTCTACATAGACATGAAGGAGCATCACTCAACACAGTGAGGAGACACACGTCAGCTAAAAGCACAGCATCACTCTAGAGTTCAGCTGCTTGGCAGTAATGTTAGCTGACCAGACCAAGGTCTCTCCATCAATCACTGCTGATCCTAGTGTTGGCTTCTCCCGCTCCAGCCTCCCGACCGCGGCCGGAGGGAACGGGGGAGACGCCGGAGTTTTGGTGGGAGACGATAACGTTTCTCTCTGCGGAGCCCCGTCACTTCACGAGACACGGGAAACCTCTGCTGGTCTGGAGGAGCTGCAGCAGTTATTTCTGACCAAACGTCCACTGAACATTCACTAGATATTCTCAGAGATAAAATAACTCTGCTGCAGGGTGGAGTGAGCAGCATGCACGTGAGAGGAGGAGCGAGACAGCAAGAACACGCGCGGTGTGTGAGTGAAGGCAAGCAGGCAGAGGAGCAGAGACTCCAGCCACATGCGAGCGCGCATGGGATCCCGACCCGGTACATTTATACGCTTACAAAGTTACAAACAGTCCCTTTAACAGGCCGGATATTATATTTCATAAAAATGATTCAGATAGTAAATAACACTCTGCTTGTTACACACACCTTTAAACACAGTGTGCTAGAACAATGTTTTTATTAATACTGTGTATATATATATACATATATATATATATACAATATATAAACTCAGGCCAACAGTCAGTCTTCTCTTGTTTGTTTGTTAACTCTAGGTGTAAAAATGAGTGCTCACGATGATTTATTGATGTCATTACGCCACACATTGCACCTTAAATGTGCCGTCTGAATGGAGCGGATGTTTAATTCATATTCTACACTCTGGCCGTCCTGGGCTCCAGAATGTGCTCCTGAATATTTCATGAATTGTTCGATATTAAAGTAAACCTCAGCCTTCCTGAGTGTCGTTCAGATCTCCACTTATTAATTATTACTGTGTGTCTAATGTGCAGCGTATATATGAAGTCTCCTCTGCTGCCACGCTGTCCCGGCCGCCGTCAGACTCGGTCGTAGCAGGAGTCGAGTTACTCTCTGACAGGAAATGTAACGCGACCGGGGAAATCCCTGATGACCGGGCTGTAGACGGGAGTCTGGAGACGCTATCCAGAGGAAAAATTAACATTTAGTTTGATGCATAAAGATCAAAACGGACCAGCAGTGAAAAGACAGAGTTGATGAAGTTTTATAAAACAGGAGATCTTAAAGATCAACTCCAGTGATTGTTAGTTTGATGCTTGCTTTGAACTTCTCTAAATGTCAGGTGTATTTCACATCACTGTAAAAAATCCCATTGATATCTTCTCACCGTCAAACAGGTGGAAGAGAAACAGAAGGATTTAAAATGTAATGCATGTTTTCTGAAGCTATAACGTCAAAGAAAAAATGTTTGACTTTCTGAATAAAGCCAATAACGCTGCTTATTGTAAGACCTGATTTATATATGATAATAATAATAACCTTAATCAATTTACTATCAAGCGGCGGCGTCTGTGGTGTGATGACGTTGATCCAATCTGGCAAAGTGAAGCAAGGCGGTTCCTTGACAAAACAAAACAAACAAATTTATGATTTTATAATCTCAGAGAATATTCAAACATTTTTTTTTCTCGTAAATTTACAACTTTAATCTCCGAGAATGTTAGATTTTATTCTTGTAAATTTGTGAGTTTTTTCTCTGAGTTTTTTCTCAGAATAATACCCTCCTCCCCGCCCGTAATTTTTTATTTTTATTTTTAATTGTGTTTTACAGGAAATAATGAAAGTAACCTGGTAATTTGCAATGGAATAAGCTTATCAATTTAACTTGAAAATATGATCAAATAAAATATAGTCAGAAAGATAAAATAGAAAAGGTAAAATACACAGTATAAGTATTTCAGCTCCATTCATTTACACCACTCCATTATCTTTTAGGTACAGATTAAACTTTAAAAACAGCTTCAGTAAATGGATGAAATACATAAATAAATAGATAAATATGTCATTAACAGTGGCAGAAATAATATTAAAAATAAATGTAGCCATTAATTAAGTCATAAAATATGATTTCTTTATTTATTTATTCACCTTTTTATAAATTCCCTTATTTATTTACTCTTCTGTTTAATTTCCACTTTTATTTATTTATGAATTTATTTGTATGCATTTTTAAATTTATTTATTCATCTTTTTATTTATTTTCTATTTACTTTTAAATGTATGTATTTATTTATTTGTTTAAGCATTTATTTATTTATTTATGCATGATTTTACCACAGAATTTCACCCCTTATTTATTTCCCCAAACTTATTTATTTATCTTTGTATTCCTTTTTTATACATTTCTTCATGCATTTCTGCTTCATTATGCAAATGAGGGGGTGTTGCGTTCATGTTGTGTCTTAGCAATGGAACTCAGAAAGTGCAGAGCAGGTATCGTCAGTCATTCATTCATTCATTCATTTATTCATTTATTTATTTATTTATTTATTTATTTATTTATTCATTCATTCATTTATTCATTCATTCATTCATTTATTCATTTATTTATTCATTCATTCATTCATTCATTCATTCATTCATTCATTTATTCATTCATTTATTCATTCATTCATTTATTCATTCATTTATTCATTTATTTTATTTTGGCAGGTTCCGTCCTCCATATTGGAGACACACATCAGCTAATGTGAATACCAGTTATTTTTTATAAAATGAAGCTATGATTAGGTGTTTGAGTGTATTCTGTAGGAAGTACTGAAGGTATTTTGTAAAAACAAAGTATTTCTGCTTCATTAATATCCACCACTGTTCAGAAGCACTAGCTGAGCTCTGCGTCACACACACACACCTGCATCTCAGTTTGCTCCGCAGTAACCCGTCCGGGTCGGCCTGTGCTGGAAGTTTCCGGCCCGATGCCAAAGCTCCAGCTAGAGAAATGTGGGCCAGCCTCCACACAGACGTCCCACCGGCTCCTGCAGCCTGAATCTCTCCCTGGATGCCACCGCACAGATAATCTGGGTCTGTTTTACCGCTGAGCTCAACGAGGAACATCAATCTGAGATGTTTTTCTACTAAATTCCGTGTAAAGTGATCTTAGTGGTGAAACGGCTGGAATATAACACAGAATCATAAATATTCTATATCAGTGTCTGCGAGGCGACAGTTTATGTTGTTATCGTAGTGCAGCTTCTTGTTTCATTTCCATATTCATGAATTTTAATTTTCTCCTCCGAGCCACGACAGCGTTCAGAAAAATGTTAATGCACACATTTATATTTGGATTTTCCCCCCTCGTCTTCTCGGCTTCCTTCTCTCCCCTCGAGATCCTACAGTTACATAAAACCAGAGTTCAGCTGAAGACATTCATCATATTTCTCTCATTATACTCTCTATCTGCAGGTATTTCTGCTGGTTTCTATATCAGTGAGTTTTACCATAATGTCTTAATGTCATAATGTCCTGCCCCAAACTGGAACCAAACATCCCTGAATGATGCTCGAAGCTTTAGTGTCTTCTAAAAACTATTTCAGGATGACAAAACATCAATAAACTCATTATTTACTGATCAGTTAAAGCAAAATACCTCATATTCATCAGGTATGAGAGGGATGGCAGTACAGTTACAGCACACAGAGACAAACTAAGAGTTAAAATCACATCAAGAACTATGAATGAAGAAAATACAATAGAAAGACAAGTTTAAAAGAAGATATATACAATATATAAGTTAGGACGAGGATATGCAAGAACTATGCAAACCTGTGTCAACTAATTATAATATGTATATAGGTATAACGACACATTCACACCGAGAGCGAAGCAAACGTTTTGCACGGTGCGATTACGTGCAAAGTCAATATAAAGATACTTCATATCTGTACGGAGACCAAACTCTGTGAAGAAACCACATCGTCGCTGCTGTATTTCTGCCTAGATGACGTCATGTTGAGTGTTGATGGAGCAGCTGCGTAGCCTGGCTCTGATCCATCCAGACTCCATTCAGAAAACAAGCATTTTAACAGTTGTTTGCTTGTCGTCATGGTAACAGACGTGACAAAGCATGAATTCAGACTTTTTACTAATCGGCATCATTATGTAGTTATTTCAACATCATTTTGATCTGTTTATTGATATTAAATCACAGAACAATCTGATTATTTTGGGTTCATACCGCAGTAGAGACGTGTGGCTGCTAGATACAGTCAGTGTGATGTCACTGTATGTGAGTACAGCTCGCCGCCGGGAGACGTTATGAACCCAGACACGACAGCGTTTGGTTTTCTGACATATCTGGGACTTCACCCACACGTACAAAGCAGCAACAGGGGTTAACAGTGTAGTGTTTTCTCTGCAGTTTCTCCTCTGGGTCGATGCCGATGCAGAGGAGCCAGTGGGCTTGTGGCTGTTGCACTTTCCTCAACGCAGCCGGCGCTCCTCGCTGCTCCATCTGTGAAGCCCCTCGGCGAAGACCCGACACCCGGTGGATGTGGCAAGGGGCCAGCAGGGAGGACGGTCGCTGGTCCTGTCCTCGCTGCACGCTGGCCAACCCCGCCGACAGCCCGGCCTGCTCTCTGTGTGGCTACGCCGCCGGAGCGCCGGACCGACCCCGGGGCCCCTCCGAGGACCAGCCGCGGCCTCAGCGCTCCAGCAGCTGCTCCGGGCCCCTGAGGCCACCGGACGCCGCTATAAACAGCCTGGTTTGGGAGTGTTTGAGGTGCACTCTGCAGAACACCCCTACCTCCATGTCCTGCTCTGCTTGTGGCGGACCACGCAAACTGTCTCTCCCACAGATCCCCACCGCCGCCTTGCTCATGCCTGAAGGTCAAACAGGAGAAGAACAGCCAGAGCCTGCAGCGGGGGCGCTGTCCCTCTCCATATCAACCAGAGGAGAGTGTTTACCGGTGGAGGCTTCACATCCACACACAAACTCCTCAGTGCTCAGTGGAGCGTCTTCAGGTCATATTCCTCTTCCCTGCAGCCGCAGAGAGGTGCCACCTCCAGAAGGTTGCCTCAGTCAAACTCACAACTTAAGTCCTTCTCCATCAACGCTGGCGGTTTCACACCTCTCCGCCCAACCGGAGCTGCTGCCCAGCAGGCGGCTCAGCATCCTGAATGAGGAGATGTCACCGATGTCACCGATGTCACCTGCACTGGAGGCCTCTTCGTCGTTCCCACCGTGCGTCGTCCCCGCCGTTAACAGGACGGAGGAGTGGGCCTGTCCGGCGTGCACTCTCATTAACGAGGTGAAAGCCAAACACTGCCTGGCCTGCCACACTCCTCAGCAGCACGGCGCCCAGCTCAGACCGGCCGGGTGCCCGAAGAGGAAGGAGAGCATGCTGGTGGAGGCGCTGCGACAGAGTGACGAAGGAGAGGCCAAGGAGCTGTGGGAGAACATCGTCAGCTTCTGCAGAGAGGTTTGCTTCTTCTTCCTTCACTTCATGTTTGACCATAAAGTCTGTTACATATTTTTCGCACATTTTTCACAATTGTTTTACATATTTTTCATGTATATTTTGGACATTTTTCACACATTTCCCACATATTTTCGCACATTTTTTGAATATTTTCCACATATTTTTGGACAATTTTTTCACACAATTTTCACTAATATCCTTGGATATTTTTCACACGTTTCTTCGACATTATTTTGACATTTTTTTACAGATTTTTCATGTATATTTTGGACAATTTTCACGTTTCTGACTTTATTCTGTCATTTTTCAATCATTTTTTACACGTTTTTCCACATATTTTTCACATTGACCATAAAGTTTATTACATTTCTTTTCCTACAACACACTTGAGGTTGAGTTGTTTCTGTTTTCTATTTGATCCTCTCATTCCCAGAACGCCGTGACGTTTGTGGACGACAGCTTCCCTCCCGGTCCGAAGTCCGTGGGCTTCCCGGCAGACGACAGCGTCCAGCATCGGGTCAGGAAGTGGCTTCGTCCTCAAGAAATCAACTGCTGCAACTTGAGAGACCGCGTGGTGAAGTGGTCCGTTTTCCGCACTCTTCGTCCGTCCGACATCCTGCAGGGACTTCTGGGTAACTGCTGGTGAGCCCTTGGTACTGCTGAATCCACTCGTACGGCCCTGCACATGCACAAAAACACAAAAACAGCTGTGGCCCAAACGTATTGGTATTTTATTTTTTACACTTTCTTTTCAAGAAGCATAAACGATATATAACTAAAATTATTTTTACAATTTAATGATTATTATAATATAACTAATTCACTCCACTGACCCAGTTTGTATGTTCAAGACCATTATTAAAAGAACCCCATACTTTTTAAATAGGTTTTGTTTTCTCTGAATAGAAGAGGTAATTATTCTAAGGATATACAATCTATGGATTCATAGGAGTGCCATAAAAAATAATAAATCTGTAAAAGAATAAGAAAATAAATGTGGAAATATAAAGAGGAATAATTCTAAGACTATACAAGTAAATACAAAAATATGGAAATAAAAAGAGGAATAAATAAAAGAATACATAAGTACATAAATAATGTGGAAATATAAAAAGGGATAAATAAAAGGAAAAATAAGTAAATAAAAAAATGTTGAAATATAAAGAGAAATAAATAAAAAAGAAATATCAACAGGGAAAAGCAAAAGCAATAGGGAAAAGAATAAGGAAAAGTTATGGGATAAAAATGAATTAATTACATTATAAAAAATAAATTAATTTAAAAAATAAGAAAATATTTATACAGAAAAAATAAGATTAATTTATATGCAAAATAAATAAATATATATATATATTTTACACACTATGGAAAATGTTCCCTTGGATAGTCCACATTGATTTAGGTTTTCTGGAGTGATATATTTGCTCATCAGCGAATAGGTGTAACCCAAATTAACACAAGAAACCAAAAACATCTATCAGCTGTGAGTTGCTGTTTTATGGCCTGAAACTCTACAAACATGTTGGAAATAAGGAAAATGTTGACCGTCGAAAGTGCTTCTCAGGAATACTCATCTGTATTTAAATGATATTCTAACAGCACATTATTCTGCCTACTTTAATACCGTCTTCACAGAGATTGTGCTCTAAAAGTCATCAGAAACTCCCACCGGTCGGCTGTAACGGTGCTCCGAGAGGCCTGCAGCCGGATCCGTTATTCAGTGTGTCTGCGTGTTCCTCAGGTTCCTGAGTGCCTTGGCTGTTCTGGCTGAACGTCCCGAGCTGGTGGAGAAAGTGATGGTGACGCGCTCGCTGTGTGCAGAAGGAGCCTATCAGGTGCGTCTGTGCAAAGACGGCTCGTGGACCACCGTGCTGGTGGACGACATGCTGCCGTGTGACGACAACGGACACCTCCTCTTCTCTCAGGTGAAGCGTTCGGCTCTAAACACTCAACTCAACTGTTGGTGTATCAAACGGAACTAAATATGTTGATTTAAGTCTCCCATTGGTCCATAACGAGGTGTAGTTTAGCTTTTAGTTTCCTCAACACACACAAATTACTACAAAACAATGTACAGAGTGATCAGACTTTCACATAATGCAGCTGACCGCATTAACCGTAGTGTTATTCATCAGCTGAATGACATTAGCTTTGCACCGTTCTCATAGTTAATCTGGTCCTCAGTGTTCCCATTTTAATTAACACAGTTAGGTTTCATAAGCAGTCAGCTTTTCTGATTTACACATTTTTCTGAAATGTTTCACACATTTTCACACATATTTTGGACATTTTTCTGAAACATTTTTCACACATATTTTAGATATTTTTCACAAATTTTTGGGACATCTTTTTTAAATATTTTTCGGTCATTTTTATAAATTTTTTGACATATTTTTCACTCATTTTTCACGTATATTTTGGACATTTCTCTGAAAATTTTCACATACATTTTGGACATTTTTCACACAATTCTCACATATTTTTCATACATTTTTCACACATTTTTCACACATATTTTAGATATTTTTCTGACATTTTTTTTTACATTTTTCACATATTTTGTTTTTCACACATTTTTCACATATATTTTTGATATTTTTTTATTTATTTATTTTTTATTTTGGCAGGTTCTGTCCTCCATAGATGTTGACCGTCTACCTGATTCCATGTGAACGCAGCATTAGGGACATCATTCCAACCTTACATTTCAAGTTTATTTCTTAGTATCTATATATTTATTTATTACAAAAAACGAATGAATAAAAGTGATGATTCCTCGTTGATCAGGCGGAGTGGGGGGGTCCGATAGCGACCCTCTTAATGTGCAGGGTCGACGTTCCTCTGCTGACTGCCAGATGTGATTCTGAAGCTGCAGTACAGGAGATAATTCATCCTTTCTTTCTCGTCTTCTCTCTCCAGGCCCAGCGGAAGCAGCTCTGGGTGGCTCTGATTGAGAAAGCGCTGGCCAAGCTCCACGGCTCCTACTTTGCTTTGCAGGCAGGTCGCGCTATCGAGGGCCTGTCCACGCTGACCGGGGCCCCCTGCGAGTCGCTGGCCCTCCAGGTCAGCGCCACCAACCCCAAGGAGGAGCCCATCGACACTGACCTCATCTGGGCCAAAATGCTGAGCTCCAAAGAAGCAGGGTGAGAGTCAGCGAACGGCTCTGAGAAGACCTTCCTGTCAGAAAATGAATCCTAACTGTTTTTATTGTGCCGCTAGTTTCCTGATGGGGGCGTCTTGTGGAGGAGGGAACATGAAGGTGGACGACTCGGAGTACGAGTCCCTGGGTTTACGTCCAAGACACGCTTACTCTGTCCTCGATGTGAGGGACGTAGACGGTCACAGGTGAGGACTCATAAGCAGTCGGCTTTTCTGATTCAGACGTTTTTTGGACCTTTTTTTTTCACATTTTTTCACATATATTTTTGACAATTTCACACACGTGTCTGACATTATTCTGATATATTAACCTATATTTTTCACCTGTATTTTGGACATTTTTCACACATTTCTAGTATATTTCTCACATACTTTTCCGACATTTTTCATTTATTTTTTGGACATTTTTTCACACAATTTTCACATGTATCTTGGAAATTTTTTTGCATATTTTTTCGGTTATTTCCAACACATTTTTCTGACATTTTTCACACGTTTCTGACATTTTACAATCATTTTTCAATTTTTTTTTACATATTTTTCATGTATATTTTGGACATTTTTCACACATTTCTCATATATTTTTCTGACACATTTTTCACATATTTTGGACATTTTTCTCACACGTTTCTGACATTTTTCAATCATTTTTTGCGCAGTTTTTCACATATTTTTATGCATATATTTTGGACATTTTTCAAAAAAAATTCTGAAATCTTTCAGCCATTTCTCACATTTTTCGAACGTTTTTCACATATTTTTTTTCAGAAATGTTTCACACATTCCTCTGGATTTAGTAAAATCACACTATTTGTAATGGGTCAGTTTTGTGTGGAAAAATTCTGCCTCTGCATTACGTTTAGCATAAACATCCATGTGATTTACATGAACCACAAGGAAGACTGTGGTGGGAAAAGAAACACACGAGTCTACCTTTTTATATTTGCATAAAAACAAATCACATTAGAGAAAGAGTAGCTCCACAAAATCTGAAAATATTTCCCCCAGATCTGAAATCTGTTAAATGCGATTCGTACAGTCCTTTCAGGCCCGTTCATGGGGTATTTTGAGATGTAATTGTTATAAAACAGCGTCTAACATCTGCCTGTGTTTTTTTAAAGGTTACTGCAGCTGAGGAACCCGTGGGGCCGCTTCTCCTGGACCGGACCCTGGGCGGACGACTGGCCGAGCTGGCCTCCACACCTGAAGAGGGAGCTGTGCGCCCAGCGAGCCGAAGACGGCCTGTTCTGGATGGACTTCTGGGACTTCATCAGGTAGATCAGGGGTTAACAAAGGCTGCACTTTTTTACTACGTTGTGATCTCTTAAACTCTGTTCATATATTTAACATATATATTCTGATTGCTTACTTGGTCATAAAAAGCATGAATGAAATAACGTAAAGTGTTGACACATATCTGTGAGTGTGTGTTTGACCCCGGCAGGTACTTCGACTCAGTGGATATCTGTAAGATTCATTCCGACTGGCAGGAGGTCCGAGCGCCGGGCGTTTTCCCCCGAGGAGCCGACGTGCCGGTGACGGTGGTGTCCATCACCGTGCTGGAGAGAACGGCCATGGAGCTGGCTTTATTCCAGCAGGGCAGCAGGTAGGACAACGCCAACGTCACTACACGTCTGAGATGTACGTTCACATTAGAGGTGAGGACCTGCAGACAACAAGAGCTGTGATTGGTCAGTTTGGGCTCCTTCCTCTACGAGTTTCTGGTGTCGGTGGAGATTATTCAGAGTGAAGCGACAACATGATGTTACGGTATCTTCTGCTTTTAATATCCCGTTTAATACCGGGTTTCGGTAACCATCCCTGAATCACATTCTTCTTAATCATCGATGTGTTTATCGTCATGATCATATCACAATGAAAATACGATTCATCGGTCGGCACTAGGGATGCTTATTTTGAAAACGTTTCTTAACCGACCCTCGTTAACCGATTATTAACCGATAACCGACCCTCGTTAACCGATTATTAACCTCAACTCATGCTCTGCTTTTCCTGTCAATGTGTGAAACCCAAAGTGTTTCCATCCTTTCCTGGATGTGTAGTGTTTACCATGCTGGATTTAACATGGAGGGTGCAGGTCGTATCCACGCTGACCCTCCAACGTTTTACACTCTCTGAGGTTTGTTTTGGTTGACGGATACGGAACGGATATGACGTCACGTTACTCAGACTACAACAATAATACACTGTAAAAAAAAAAGTGTAAAATTAAGGAAATTTTCTGGCAGCAAGGGCGCCAGAAAATGTCTGTTAAAAAACGGAAAAATACTGTCCGTTAATTAACATAAATAAACTGTCAAAAAACAGAAAGTCTTTATCTTTCTATAATTAGCCTTTATTATTGTAATATTACAAGAAATATTTTACTTTTAACATATATTTATTGTTAGAATAGAGTAGTACATCGTAAATCTAACACCATTTACATATAAATCACAAATGAAACATGTAATTTTACGTTGCAAAAGCCCAAATTTACATTAACTCAGAAGTTTTGCAAACAAATCTGTATTTTTACAAGAAATTCTTTTTGAATTCCATGAAATTCTTTTCTTCTAACATAAATTAATTGTTAAAATAGAATCATAAACCTCTAAAAAACAGAATAATTATATTTAAAAATGATCAAGAAAAGCTTAAATACAGATAATTACGGTTGTGATTACAACAAATACTGTCTTTAGTGAATCACATGCAAAAGAATCTGAGAGTCATATTTGATTAATTATTGAATCAAACACTTAAATCATATTTGTCGTCATATTTAAACAGCAGGAGTCAGAAAATCGCAATAATACAAATATATATGAGGTAATAAAAGAGTTAAAGGTGGCTGCTCCATGCTTAAACTGATATGTCTCCGTCTCCTGTGTCCTCAGGCGATGGGACACGGCAGAGAGCCACCTGCTGGATCTGTGCGTGTTGTTGTTTCGTGTTTCCTACGACAGCTCGGGGACGCCGACGCTCGGCCGTCTGCTGGCTCACAGCCGCCGCTCCGTGAGGAGGTTTGTGGGCTGCGACGTCATGCTGGAGCCGGGAGAATACGCCGTGCTCTGCTGCGCCTTCAACCACTGGCACAGCGCCGGCACGGACGGGACGGGTGAGACCGCCAGCATCAGCCCGGTTTACTCTCTTTACCTGATCCACTTCTTATTCAAAACTGACTCCAAATAACACGCACATTTCTTTTTAACAAAGTTCACCACTCGTCTCATACGCTTACAAAGTTACAGACAGTCCCTTTAAACTCCCTGCTGAGCAGCAGACTGCTTCTTTTACTCACTTTTACATCTTCAATTCAAAATAAGATCAATTATAAATCAAAATGAATGCAGTGGACGCACGGCCTCGCTGGCAAAGTTAACTTATTATTATTAATTATTGAGAAAACTAATAAAATGAATGTTAAATAATTGACAATTAATACTGTTTTTAGTTTTCCTACTCAGATCTACAGATTTGTAGCTGAAAAGAGACAAT
>CAKAOH010003044.1:1268-49367 GCA_916701665.1 Sebastiscus tertius
CTGTACTTTATGAGTTACTCTGAGATGGCAATCAGTTAACCCTCTGAGACCCACAATAGACATGTTTTTATTTTTTTTAGGGGGGTACAGGAGGTCTTTAGGGGGAGACAGCAGGTCACCAGTAGATGTCATAAAGAAGTGGCGTACATCATCTGAAAGCTGGAAACCTGAAGAGCACTGTGTGTCAAGTTCTTCTAGTCATAAATCAGAAATAAACATGACTTAATTAATTTCTTAATTATTTTAAATAAATTGTGAAAGTGTATAAGGGTTTAGAACATTATGATTGAAGTATATGATGACCATTCCCATGATTATTTATGTCTCAAGACTTGTTGCAGCAATTTTGGGGTTGATACCAATTGTCACACAGATTTGGTGCTAAATTTAACAATTTTTTTCCACTCGAGAATTGAAAAAAATGATCAATAATCCCTCAGAAAGACCACATTAAGACACCAAGACCTTGAGGAACATCATAGAAAAAGCCATGCTGTGATTTGGTATCAAAAACTTTTGACATTTTTTCGAGATTTGTCTCACTGGTGGTCTCACTACAATGAAATGGCTACTATGGGGACTAATCATCATCACACATGAATACAATTGGGCTCAATGGATCCACAAGAGTCTCAGCTTTACAGTGATACCCAATTTATGTAATAAGACTGTTTAGGGACCCCAGTATGCAGAAACATTTAAATATACCATTACAAAATAGCACATTTATACTGCATGCATAAAACGGCATGTTTTTTGCCCCAAACTGCATGTGATTATCATAAAGTGTGCATGTCTGTAAAGGGGAGACTCGTGGGTACCCATAGAACCCATGTTCATCCACAGATCTTGAGGTCAGAGGTCAAGGGACCCCTTTGAAAATGGCCATGCCAGTTTTTCCTCGCTAAAATGTAGCCAAACTTCAAAGCGTTATTTAGCCTCTTTCCCGACAAGGTGGTATGACAGGGTTGGTACCAATGGATTCATTCGATTTTTTAGTTTCATATGATAATGTAGCTTCATTCTAGCCCTTAAACTGAACCTGCTAGAGAACCTGCATGGGACAAGCTGAAGAGAAAGGAGTGAAGGCGAGATGTTGCATCATGATTTAGTTATTTCTTATGTGGAGGAGTGAGGTCTTGGCCCTCTGACATGAATAACCCTTGTTATGTAAAGTGAGCTGGACGTCTTGACAACAGCGCCGCTGGTGTCGAAGATATAGCTAAGCCTTCTGTTTCGATTTCTCTCTCCCGTCCCCCCAGGGTGCGGTTGGTTTCACACTTCAACCCAGCTGATCGATCTTGTTGGTGCATCAATATGAGTGAGTTCTTATGCACACATACACACACAAGCGCACGATCGCACAAACGCAACTGGCGTAATGAGCCATTCTGCGATAGGCACTTGGCAGAACAGACAAAGACAAGATGTGCTTTCACAGATGAAAGTCTTCTCTAATAAGTGGTGTGCACACTAGTCAGCCCCTCTGACCTACAACACACACTCACATTATACACATATGCTCTTACACGCACAAACATCCCTGGTGGGAGGACTCTGACTCTGCCTGACTGTTATAAGAATCTCCTTTACTGTGAACTTTGCCACCGGTGGTATGCCATCATCATAACAAATACTGGTCTCCATCAGAGAAAGGGCCGGCGCTGTGTACACTGTCATCAGTGAGGGATTGAGAGAGAGAAAGAAAGAGACTCACAGCGGAGAACAATGCCTCTGATTGGATTACAATACTGACAGCGATGTTCCAGCAGTCTTTATCTCCTCTGAACATTATTAATACAAGACAACAGTAAACATGTCATTCTTTAGGAATGACAAAGGCAGTCCTTGGGCCAATCAGTAACAAGTAAACAAGCGTTTCATCATCAGGCTTCTGAATAGGTTTTTAAATTGCCAGAATGAAGCAATGAGACTCGGTTTTGTGAAAAATGATCATCACTCGGTGCAAGAAGGCATGTTGTGTCACACTGAGATTTAATTGAAGTTCTGAGACAAGCTCTAATTCTAATGTTGTCTTGACTTTAGCCATGGTGATTGGGTTAGACTGAGTGACATAGTACAACAATCGAGCGACGCACCGAACAGGTGACGTGGTATATCACGCAACCGTGTATAACTACACAAGATCGTCCAGAAAAAACAGTTGAACCAGGCTAAACTTTTGCTGCAACAAAACTTCATCCAGCTGCGTTGGACGGTCAAATGCATGCCAGCGCACATTCCTGGTGGTTTATTTTTTAACATTAACGGTGTATTTCTGCTGTTTACATCATGATCATTGTGACAAAAGATCAAATTATTGCCGCCATAATAACTTTCCAGAGTTGTAACATCCTGTCTCAGAGTATTATAAACTGCTGTAGGCTACAGTGTTTTGGTGTCAGATAAACCTTCAACTCAGGGATCTGTTGCTCAGACTGGACTTCCTGGATCTTATTTCATTATCTCACCGGTGCCTGAAGCAACATACCCCCACCAACTTAGCGCCCTGCGGCTGTTTATGGTCTGAACGCCTGCTTAGAATCATCTTCCTACAGGTATGCCAGAGAAAAATCTTTGGGGTTTCCTGTGAAAAGAATTCTCAGTTTTGGTATCACTCATTTATACATTATGTTGGTTTAACATAAGCTACATATTTCTTTGATCAATGTGACAAACAGGGAATGAAAATGCAATTCAATCTGATAATCAGACTATGAATTAGTCTCAGTTTGACATGATTTACAAAACAACTAGTCTCAACAATAACAGCCAAACAAATACTCCGACTCAACATCTTGTTGTTTGTAATTACAGTGTTTTGTCTGCTCAACTGCTTCTCAAAGTGAAGCACCTCAAATTAGTGTAATAAAAGCACACTAAATATATGTGATCATTTGTTTTTGCATGATATTACATGATGTCTGGATTTATTTTAACTTTACAAAAATCAATGTTAACTTTAAAAGACAACTGCATGCACCCCAAACATATTGTAAGATAAAAAAAAAACAGGCTGGTTTCATACACTGTTCATAGCTATACCTACCAAAAGTAATGCACTGTAATTTGTATATATTCCACAAAATCAATTTGTATGTAATCAACGGAACTGTGATCGAGGATATATAAAGAGCGGCAAACGCCACATAGGGAGGAGGCCGGGATGGATGAGTGAATCTAAAATTACCGGACTTTCACCCAGGAGACCAGCTTTCGCATCCCTTGTGAAACCAGAAGTCAACATTGATTTATTTGTCACATACCTTTCGTACTTAAGTAACGCCACTTCTGGTGTTATTTTAAGACAAACCACGACCTTTATCTAAGCCTAACCAAGTAGTTTTGTTGCCTAATCCTAACCAAATCAATCTTTTCCTAAACCTAACTATGTAGTTTTGTTGCCTAACCCTAACCAAGTCAATCTTTTCCGATGCCTAAACCTAAGGAAGTTGTTTCCTGAGGAGACGTAAGTTTATTTTGAAAAGACTGTATGCATGTAATAAGCAGAAATTGACATGTTGCTGGACATTCTTAGGAAAACAAATTAAAAAAAGAGCAATAACTTTGTGTAAGACATTATACAAACTATTGTATGAGGATACATCGGGAGAAAACATGATAAAGTGCCGTCTAAGTGCCCTTCCAGTAGAGAAAACGTAATGCAGTGCCCTGGGTGCCCTTTCAGTGGAGAGAGCGTGATAAAGTGCCTTCTAGGGTGGCTTTAAAATTGACAAAACATGATGCCGTGCCATACAGGCTGCCCTACATGCTAGAAAACGTTCTGTTCACTGGTGCCCCTACACGTGGAGCTGGTGCCCTTTGTATTTTTTTTCGCCCCTGCCCCTCAGACAACCTGAGTCCACCACTGGCGTAGACTTCTCATTCCGCGCAGCTCTCCGCTCTTAGCATGTATCCTCCTTATCCAGTGACAGTTGTCCTCCTTGGGCCGGCCATTAGAAAGATGGATCAAGGCTGGCGCGCCATGAATGGCTCTGAATGCTAAGCACAAAGCTTATGAGGCACCCGAGTCCAATTAATTACCAAAAGCCTGTTTTGTGTGGCACCGCTCGTTATCAGTCTCATATCTGTCCTAGTGACTAATGTTCTCTCTCCAAAACCCAAAGTAACAACGACTAGCTAACTGATTGCCACAGGCCAATGTTTATGAACAAATATCCATCTCCACTCCGCAGCTAATTAGCGAGCACGTATTGGCCAGAAACGTCTCTTCTGCATGGAGCAATCTGAGAGCAACATCTGCCGTCAGTTACCTTCAAGAGCCAATCGGATCGCTTCAATCATCCACCCTTCTGTCTTTGATTTGATGCCAGTTTTCATCTACTCCACAGAACTCATGTTTTTGTTGTCGTCTGTTGTTGTTGTGCGAACGGAAGTGGAACACCTTGAAATGAAAATGTGCTGTCTGTTCAAAGAAGCTAATGCTTGTAGATCCTGCAGATGAGGTGTAAATATGATGATGCTTTGTTGCATCGTGACAACGTATTGTGTAAAGTTGTTTTATTGTTGTAAAAAAAACCTAAAAACACTAATCTTTGTCAATCACACACCCACACGTACACCCACACATTCTCATACAGTGAATGGCCAGAGAAAAATAGGCCCCGGAGCTCATTTTGAGGTTAGCGACGCGTTCCTTTCCCATCAGTAGAGGTAATCACAAAAAAGAAAAGGAAGCAAGCTCATCTCGGTTGACTTTTTTCACTTTCCCCCCTCCCGAAAGCAAATGATGAGTCAGCAGTAAGAGGCGGGTGCCACACAGTAGGGCAGTGGTGAGAAATGAAAGCTGCCAGAATAGTGGGGAATCAATGGAGATGAGGGGGGAAAAGAACAAGAGGAAATAAACCAATGAAGGTGAAGTCAGGGTGAAGGAGAAAAAAGAAAGAGCAGCAGGAGGAGGAGGAAGTGGGACAACAGACAGAGATCAGAGTGACAGAAAGGCCCGGCGGCGGGGTTGGGAGGGCAGTAATGTGAACTAACAGACAGTCAACAGCAGCTTTTAAATGATAAAGATGGAAGATGGGAAACAAATGGAGAAACAAAAAGACCCATATGTGGTGGCAGAGTAAGAGGAAAGATTAAGGGGAGAGTGAGCGGAGACAAGAGCCGTTGACGTTTGCTGGGGTTAATCATTGAGCGTGTCGTGGGGGAAGAGGAGAGTCGTGTTGGAGTGACAGGTCTGCTGAGGCAAAACCCTCATCAGGCTTGCCGTCCTGCCCTGCAGACGTCAAAGCATCAGCTCCAGAAGGGGAGAAGTGAGACGCCCGGCGAATGTTAACAGCTCATGGCTGTCTTTGAAATGGCCGATGTGTAACTGCAAGTTCAACTTCTTTCCCGCCCGAGTTAATATCTATGATAATCACAAGGGCGAGAGCAGAGTGATCTCACAGTCCCATCTTTCTCTGAGTCTGCTGGCTTTATTGTCACCATACTGAGTATTATCTGTGTAAGCACATTAAAATAGCCTTTTTTCTTGCTACCCGTGCAGCTAGATCCTGGTAACAAAGCCCTACTTTATATCTTTTATATGATATCATTAGGACTGTCAATCGATTCAAATATTTAATCGCAATTAATCGCATGATTGCCCATAGTTAATTGCGATTACTTGCAAACTAATTGCACATTTTTTATCCGTTGAAAATGTACATTAAAGGGAGATTTGTCAAGTATTTAATACTCTTATCAACATGGGCGTGGACAAATCTGCTTGCTTTATGCAAATGTATGTATATATTTATTATTGGAAATCAATTAACACAAAATAATGACAAATATTGTCCAGAACCCTCACAGGTACTGCATTTAGCATAAAAAATATGCTCAAATGAAAATGAAAATGGGTACCCATTGAACCCATTTTCATTCACATATCTTGAGGTCAGAGGTCAAGGGACCCCTTTGAAAATGGCCATGCCAGTTTTTTCTTACCAAAATTTAGCGCAAGTTTGGAGCGACAGGCTAGTATAGCATGGTTGCTACCAATGGATTTCTTAGGTTTTCTGGTTGATTCCAATTCTTCACTCTAGCTTTAAAACTGAGCCCGCTACAACCTAAAAAATTGCAAGTTGCGTTAATGCATTAAAGAAATTAGTGGCCTTAAAACAAATTTCCGCAGTATTATTGCGTAAACTTTGACAGCCCTAAATATCGCATATAAAATATTTCCTGAAATGCCATATTTGCCGTCCAGCATAAACACTTTTCTTGATAGACTGAGTAGCCTTTGTTTGCTGATGGAGTCATGCCTGTGGCTCTGGTTCAATGCTTAATGCTGTAACATTATCAAATCATGCCCGCTGGCCAAACATTAACATCTGATGTTTTACTGTCCCTGTTTGAACCTCGAGAGGCAAACGGACCACTCTGTGTTCAAGGCTAAAGACCCACATCACAGACATTCAATCAGGCAAGCCACTGAACAAACATATTAGGGCCCTGACACACAATTGACTATTGGTCCGCGTTGGGTCTGCTGTTGAGCATTGTTGTTAAGGCGAAACCATCATCCCTACTTTGTGTCAGGCACCGTTTTGCTCTAGTCGGTACTCAGTGGCTGTACAGCAGAGGGAATGCTGTATGTTAAATCGGCGGTGCAGGCAGAGAGAGAGAGAGAGAGAGAGAGAGAGAGAGAGAGAGAGAGAGAGAGAGCCGTCTGTCTGTCTGGCTGTTCAGGCTTCCAAGAGCACTCCACAGATTTAGCGTCACACTCAAAACAGAAAAACAGGATCAAAATTGATGCAACTGAAGCATCGTTTTTTTTTCTTCTTCCTTGTCAAACTTGGTGTCTACATTAACCACAATGCAACTTGGCCACAACAGTTCGGCTGAAGAGTTATGCTAGCAGTGGCTAATGTAGCATGGAGCCTCTAGCTTCAAGCAGAGATGAGGAGCGGGTTACAGATATCTGGCTCCAGCCGGTTAGACTGTTCAGGTCATTAAATGGGCGTTTTCAGTGGCTATACGCCTCATAGATTTAGGTCAGAAGGGGCCTTCTACACCCACTAGAAGGTTTTTATCATCGATTCACATGGGCGGTCACTGAAAGAAGAAAACAGCAACCTCTAGCGACCGTAGTAATTATGACAGGAGCAAAAACCGAAGTCAGAGTAGTAAAAAAAACTCCATACGGGGTGGAGGTCGGGGGCGATGGATGTAACACAAAACACAGTACAGTGGGAAACGCTAGAGATCACGGTTTCAGTGATCAACTGCTTATATGAATCAAAAGGCTTGGGACAGAATCATTCCCATACAACTGCTGTTTAAATAATTTGCTTATAGTAATCAAGTAGTCTGCTTTTAGTGTTCGTTTTGAGTCTTTTCATACATGACAACATGTGAAAAAACATTTCAAAACTAGGTTAGACTAATGTCAATTTTTGTTTAGTTTTTTACTTTACTCCTTTGATACTTTGCCTCACAGGCTGTCTGCTTTCCAGCTGGATACCTGAGGCTGATTCTGCGTGCACATTGATACATTGATATTGTGACGGGAAAAGGGAAGTCATTTCTGAATGAAAAATGAATGCGCACAGGGAAAGCGCCCTTGTCAAGTGGATTGATAATGCCTGGTCACGTAATCCCCCCAAAGTGAAACTTTTACCAATCCTCAACCGGCTCTGCGGCACACATGCAGACCGGCGCCTGTCTCCCTCCATACTGCTAACGGAACGGGTGAGTGAGGGAGGAGTCCGGGCAACATAGTAGTTGTAGCAGGCCCCTACTGACCCACATCTATGGGGCTTATAACAACTGATAACACACATTTAATGAGCTGATAACAGTCGAATTGGGTGCAGGCTCATTTTTTTCTAACTCCACACCCCCCATATTTTTTTAATTTTCAAACTTGTAGTCATTAGACTCAGCCGACAGTGACTCAAATGACATCACTTGAGGCAATTCATCAGAGTGCATGCAGCTCCTTTAGGAGCCACAAAAGGCTTTATACAACTTACACACGGTAGTATTTCTCCAAGACCTGTAAACAACTGTCTCCCAGCTATCTCCTCACTCATCACACACAACAACTCCTCCTTTAGATCGGGTTCAGTCCCCCAAGCACCCAAACTGGCTGCCGTTATCCCCATCCTCAAAAAACCTGGACTCAACCCTGAAGTCATGACTAATTTGTGGCCCATCTCCAATCTCCCTCTTCTGTCTAAAATACTGGAACGTGCTGTCGCCTCACAACTCAAAACCCCACCTCATCTCCAACGACCTGTATGAACCATTTCAATCCGGTTTTATGCTCACAACACAGCACAGAAACATCCCTCCTCAAAGTCACCAATGACCTCCTCCTCTCCTCAGACTCTGGTCACCTCAACATCCTCATCCTCCTCGACCTCACTGCAGCTTTCGACACCATCAACTACACCATTCTTCTCTCCTGCCTTGAATCCTATCTCAACGTCACCTGCACTGTCCTCTCTCATGTCTAAAGTCATATCTCACAAACCAACAACAATTCATTAACATCAACAACTGCACCTCCTCCCTCCGCTCCTCTGTCCCAAAGCGTCCCCCAGGGACCGGTGCTTGGTCCCCTTCTGTTCATCCTCCACCTGCTTCCCCTTGGTAACATCATACGCCGCCATGATCACTTCCACTGTTATGCCGACGATGTCCAACTCTACATTTCTACAATATCCATCGCCACCACTATACACTCCACTCTGACCAACTGCCTCACTGAAATTAAATCATGTACGTAAATCAACTTTCTCAAACTCAACTGCGACAAATCAGACGTGATCATCATCGGTCCCAAATCACTCACCAAAACCACTCACAACTTCTGTCTCACCATCGACAACTCCACTCTGTCCCCCTCCCTTCACATCCGCCACCTGGAGTCATTTTCGACAGCCACCTCTCCTTTGAACACCACGTCAACCACATCACCAGAACTGCCTTTTTCCACCTGAAAAACATAGCTCGTCTCCGCCCGTCACTCTCCTTCTCTGCTGCCAAAACTCTGATCCAAGCTTTCATCACATCCAGAATTGACTACTGCAACAGCACTCTCTACGGCTCACCATCCAAAGTCCTCAATAAACTCCAGTACATTCAGAACTCTGCTGTCCACACCACTCAGAACCAAGCACCGCACCTGGGGCGACAGAGCATTCGCCATAGCTGCCCCCTCCCTCTGGAACTCACTCCACAAACACATCACAGACTGCACCAACCTGTCCACATTCAAATCACAAATCAAAACTCACCTTTTTAGAACTGCTTTTAATGTATGATTAATGTTATGTGTTTTATATTTTTATTATGTCCTTGTTTTATGATCATTTTATCTGTGTAAAGTGTCTTTGAGTTTTCCAGAAATTATTATTATTATCATTTTTCCCATTTAGTGCAATTGCTCTCTAAAAAAAAGACCACCGGCTAACAGTCAAAGTAAAACATAAAAATGTTTTAGTTGGAGCCTATTTTCAAATTGTCCTCCGAACATATAATGAGACAAAAACAAACTAACGCTGGCATTAAACTGGTCGGCTTGTTTGTTTTGTGCGTCTTAGCATTAAGGTCTTTTTGGATGAGCAATATTTCATCCCATATACTGTAGGCTCAGAAGGTATATTGGCTGTGCATTCTGTGTGTGTTCAAGGGCAATTTGACAATGCAACGATGTGGGTCTTTCAGGCCACGCAGTGTGAGAGTGTGATCCTTCTAACCAGTTTCAAGTGGAAGGCGAGCCTCGGCACACTACAAAATTGATTTGCTGGGCTTTAACAGCGTATGAATGTCATAAAAGCCTTTTTACGCTGCTTGGGAGAGAAAACAAGATATAGATGAATGCAATTACAATCCTGGAGTGTGAGAACACTGTCCGGACCAATCATCTGGTTGGACTGGAAAACAAGTCTTCAAAGTCACTGAAACTGAGGGGAAAGTTCACATTCATTCAACATTTGTACAAGTCACGATATGCTTAGCGGTAAATTATTTCTGAGAAAAAGGATGAAAAATGTATGCCTCGAAAAAAAGATTTACCATACAGTGTTACTCTTAAATGGTAGTGGCTGATATCTTAAAGTCCAGTCTCTAAGTCCATGGTACCTCTAGCACTTCAAAGCTATACCAGCTGAAGAAATGTGTCTTAGAGCAGGTTTGATATGAAGGTAACTCTAACTTATGACTATAAATATAGAAATTGAATCTGTGCTTGTCTTTACCCTTTTGAAGCAGGGAAGCGAGAGAGTGTAAGGTGGAAAATGTCAAGTCTTTGTAAGTGGCTCCATTGACATTCTCCAGAGACAAATTGGAGGATTTTAGACTTCAAAACTGCCCGTCCTGCTCCATTTAATGCCAAAGGAGATCTCTGCAGCACTCACTCAGATGTAGACATGGTGCAGACCAGCAGGGGGCACACTTACTTTGTTCCAGGCCATGTGTCGCGCCATGCTCGGCATGTGTAGGGTAAATTGTGAATCATTAATGCATGCGAGTGTACTGTATGTACTGTGTGTGAGCGAAGGAGACAAAAGAGAGACAGAAGGAGAAACAGAAAATAGGATTGTGGAGAATATTCTCCCCTTCAGAACAGGACGGAGGGCATCCATCTGAGCAGCACTCACTCTTTCAGTTGGTGATCAAGCTCACACTTACAGTAATCTTTGGGGGGCTCCGGCGGCAGAGTCTTGACGGTTGGCAGCCTGGTCGTGCTGGTGACCACCGGTGGAAACTCACCATTGGCTGAAAGAAGAAACAATGCATTTATTGATAAAGGCTTCACTTTATTTCCTTCATATGCAGCAATGAAATCCTGTTGCTGTTAACATTGGAGAACGGAGTGAGCACAGTGTCTGCAGACCCCTCACTGGCAGAGAAAATGTGGAACCACCAGCAGGGGTCATTCTTTCATTTGCACCACCAATGGCTATGCAGAGGGAGTGGAATGCATAAAATCCAGCCCCATCTCTCCCCGTCTTTAGCTCTTGCTACAGTAGATGGGTAAGCACATTCACTCGAGCTGTTTTGTGGCTATCAATCAAGCCTCCAGCCTCAGCACTTTCCCAGGACTGAGATCATAAGCTCGCTGGTACCTTGATCTCTCCCACCCCCACTCAAATTCTCACCTGGAATTAAGTCTTCCAGGCAAACGGCTGGCTGATTGGATATCACAGTTCAAGATTGAGACATTTTTTTTTTTTCGTCTAAAGATGTTAAAGTAGGGGAGACTAATTTTAACTGGTTGGGGGGCTGACGTGGAAAAAGTCACCTGTTCCCTCAGAGGTGGAGAAGCAGGAGTTCCCATGGATGAATGACTGAACAGATGAATCGTTTTCTTTGATTAGGTCTGTGAACTGCAATCACCGGCGTGGCTGAACTGAATGGTGTTAAAAGAAAATGTGCTGCCACATGTGATCAGGGACTGCAGAGGCTACAGGGACAATCAATGCAACCCTGTCAGCTGAACAGAACAAAATACTTTTCCAGTACTTGAGGAAGTGCTGAAATGACAAAAATCAATGTCCAACAACAGCTGCTGTTGGTGTCGGACACGGACATCAGGGCTTGACAATAACAGTTGCCAGGGCAACCAATTTGAAAAAATTGGCAACCGATTCATGGCCTTTGGTTGCCATCAGTGGCGACCATTTTTAAGATATAAAAAATAGTGACAGCAAAATGTGCACCCCGGTTGTATGTAGCTGAATGTGAGAGGGGACTCAGCTGTCTAATGAGGGGCACATGCACGAGAATCAAGCTGATTTTTGGGATTCCCACCTCTTGACATTGGTCAACAAAGCCTCAATTTTTTGATGGTTCTAAAGATTAGCTTGCCAGATATTCTTGTGGTGTGAGGTATATTAAGAGTGTTTTTTCATATCCCCGATCGACTCGAAAGTCCATCTTGGACACTATGATTTCAAATTGCGAATATTAAACATGTTCAATATTTACGATTGGATCTCCTGTTGTGTGTGGGAAACCCCGAGGACAGCCACTTATGCAGTCGCGTGGGGAAGAACGGCAGCCAATTAAAACCAAGCCGACTGAAGCGGAAGGACAACCACCGATGTCATGGCTGCCGTGGCTAATGCATTACCTAATGCAAAACTAATTCTTCCTGGTCCGACATGTTTGTTTACACTAAAGTCACGTTTGATAGCGAGAGATTTTGCGAGATTTCCGGTTTTGAGAGTCGGGCCTCTTGTTGTTCATGAATAGAATCAGTTAGTGTGTGGTGTGCTGTTTTGGCCAAATCGTTGCTCACCACACACTATAGGAACATAACTGTTAAACTTGCTATAACATGTCGTTGTGTGTGGGGTCTCTCACATTTTCAACATCTGTTAAGGTTCTAAAAATCTTCAAGTGTGGGTCAGCCTTAAGCAGAATCAAGACATATCTCTGAAAGTACAGATGATGGACAAGCTAGTCAAAGATTTCAGTGCTGGAGGGCCAATGGATTTCAGATGGGAATCAGTACAAATCCATTGGCCCTTCATCGTGGGCTCAGTTTTAAAGCTAGCGTGAAGAGGCATCGTATGAAACTAAAAAAACCTAAGGAATCCATTGGTAACAACCATGTCATACCACTTTGTTGTAAATAAGGCTAAATAACACTCCAAATTTGCGCTACATTTTGGCGAGGAAAAACTGCCATGGCCATTTTCAAAGGGGTCCCTTGACCTCTGACCTCAAGATATGTGAATGAAAATGGGTTCTATGGGTACCCACGATCCCCTTTACGGACATGCCCACTTTATGATAATCACATGCAATTTGGGGCAAGTCATAATCAAGTCAGCACACTGACACACTGACAGCTGTTGTTGCCTGTTGGGCTGCAGTTTGCAATGTTATGATTTGAGCATATTTTTCATGCTAAATGCAGTACCTGTGAGGGTTTCTGGACAATATTTAGCATTGTTTTGTGTTGTTAATTGATCTCCACATTTGCATAAAGCAAGCATATTTGCCCACTCCCATATTGATAATTGTATTAAATACCTGACAAATCTCCCTTTAAGGTACATTTTGAACAAATAAAAAATGTGAGATTAATTTGCAATTAATGGTGATTAACTATAGACAATCATGCGCTTAATCACGATTAAATATATTAATCGATTGACAGCCCTACTCAAAATATAAGGTGGCTAAAAATGGCAACCTAGTTTTCAGTTTCAGCAACCAAAAGCTCTGATGCCTGGTTACCAGCCTGGCAACCACTTTAAAAATGTTAGTGTTGAGCCTTGCAGCATTACAAACACCCTACAGGACAAAATCTTAAATCGCAATAGTTATTTGCTAATACTAGTCAATGAAGAAATTGTAGAGCATGTACCATTTCCCACAACTTTCAAACACTTTTTCATTCCTACTCTGCAAAGGTTTCACTTTCTTATTTTAAGAACCCAGATATGTTCATCTTAGCTGCTGTAAATGTGACTTTGTTTCCAAAGAAAGGCCATGTTTTGTTGAAGAGTTCTGTCCAGCATCTCATTTCTTTGATGTTATGTACTGAAGAAAAAAAAAAGCCTTCTGCGGCTCTGTTGTTAGATGACCCTTGTTGAGCAAAAGCAGAAGATGTGAGATTATTTCAGAGAAGTCAGATAAGGGTCACTGTGGTTTACGGACCTGATAACGCTGCCAGTGTGCAACGCTATGACACCAAACAAGGGCAAGATCTTGACCAGCTGCTATTCTGCTAGTCCTGCCTCTGATTTATAACTTTTTTATTTATCAAAGCTGGATGCACCACCCAAAGAGGCTACACTGCCTTACAATAAACAATAGGGTTCACTGTTGTTTCAGCCGCAATGCTTCAGTCTATCAACACCTACGGGGGCCGTCCTTATAGTTTTTTCCTCATTTAACACTTGCGGTGTGCTCAGTGTAGTTGCTTGAGGCAAGCAAACAACACATTGTAAACAATAATCTATGTGCGTATGACCCGCATATTAGGCTCTATTTCTGTTGCGCATATGTAAGAGGCTGTTGAGAGGAAGATTACATGGTTTCAGGGCATATTTGCATTTTATACGGCGAGAGAAAAAAAAAGAAGCTTCCTAGTTGTACACTATAGAGCAGCAGAATAGCATACAATTTGTTTGCACTGTAGCTGCCTGATATTCTCCATAGGGTTGCCCTGGATGGCAGACGGCAGCAAAGGATGATTTAAAGGTTTCATGAGAGTATTTTCCTTCATTTGCTTTACTCTTCTAAGCCACAAGTGCCCCTGGACAAACCGCTCATGAGCAGGTGGTGTTTCCAAAAAAAAAAAAAAAAGCTACATGCGCTGAATATCAAGCAGATATCTAACTACAAGTACAAGTTTCCTAATTGTGACGAGCCAATGGGTTGCCCACACAGTGTCATTCGCCTCCTTGGTGGAAACAAATCACGCCTGCTTTGCCCGCCATCATTCTGGGAGGTGCCGGGGGACGGACGCAAGACTTTTCATCTTTATCTCTGTAATCATTTTACCGCAAAAAAACACTCCCTCCTCGCCGTCCCGGATCCCTTGTCACCTCGGTCTGAAGGCTCACCGTTTATGACAATATGGCAGGGGGCTCCCTCAACAGCTGAAAGGTTTGGAAAAGCAACTGTGTGGCTGTGTTCCATTTGGTCCGAGAAAACCTGGTTTGAGCAAACAACTTGACATTAATGTTATTTGTGCTGGAGTTGAAACTACACCTGTGGTCCTCCGGGTGATATGTATCATTAAAGGTTTGTTTTAATCAAACTTCTTGCAGCTGGGGGGGTCTCTACTGGAACTTTCTCTGAATAGAGAAATCTTGTAACTTTGTCCTCAAAGCTTCAAAAAAAAAAAAAAAACAACCTCAGCACTGCTTACCTAAAATCTGCCAGCTCGAAAATCAATAGCTCATTCCCTAGCCCTGTAATCCTCAAATAAATATCATCGTCTAAGTCTCCGCTGCTTGGGAGCTTTGATACAGATACAGTTTACGTGCAGATTTGATGGATCACATACAGCACACGAGTGGCCGCAATGTGTTTGATTGCGTGGGCGGGTAGTCTCTCTCTGTAAGTAAGACCCTTAGATGTGTGGCTACACAACAAGTTCACTAACTTTTTTTTCTATCTTCAACAAAGTCGCTAATAAGGCTCGGTGCATTGTTATTCGGAGCATGGGGTAACGTGCTGCGGCAGGGGCTATGGAAGAGACAGAGCTGTAGCGCACGGCATTGGTATGCTGCTGCAGCGGGAGAAGGACTCAGCAGGTCCGCCACAGAGCAGCGTGAACCAGAGGGCAGGGCAACAGGCGGCGTGGCTGTCACTGTTCATTAGCAGGGTGCCGTAAGCTGACTGAAGCCCACCAGAGGCTGGTAACAGGGGGGGATGGCGGGCACCTCGTTTCCACCCAGCCACGATCCTAAAATATCTTCAGATCGCAATAGCTCTGAGAAATATCCAAACTGCAGACACATCATGCTAACAGTCAGCATTATTGGCCTGCCATACAGCATGTTTTCTTGTACTTTTGTTCTCCTAATCTGTTAAAGGTCACCTATTATGCTGCGAGGTCTGCCCAAAGAGAGAGGTCTGCCCAAAGTCCACACCAAAGGGAGTTCCTCTCTCCCACAGAAACACTGCTCCTGAACTGCCTGAAACGCCTTGATTGAAGTCCCGCCTTTTCTTCCATAACGTGGTGATGTCACCAAGTACCTAACCTGTTCTCACTCCCAACTTGTCAAATACCGCCGTTTGGTAAGTGCCCCTCTGCATTGGAAACTGACGCATGGAGGCACCCTTTAGTAACAGTATGTGATGCACCGGGCTTTCAACTTACTCCAATGTAAATCAGCGTTATTCAACGGTCAGAGCAAGTGACGTAGTATTAATATTAATAGTGTAAGAAACACTAGACTTTCAAACAGGAGACCGGTGTTCGTTTCCCGTGTGAAATTTAAAAGGTAATGTTGACTTATTTTGTCATGTCAGTCTTTAGTCACGTGACTCGTCAGTCGTTAATATTGTCAGTCCCGTGAGTTGTTGGTCACGTGACTCGTTTAGTATACTCAGCCCCGTGAGTCACGTGATTTGCTAGTCAGTGAAGTTTACGTCAACCCCGACCATTTCCTAACCCTAACTAAGTGGTTGTGTCTAAACCTAACTTCCTGTGAAAACGGAAGTTAATTTTGTAAGGACACTCTGCATGTAGGCCTAACGAACGTATATTGACACGTCGTCCTTGGTCCATCCAAAAGTACTAATAGTAGTATAAAGTATTTGGCGAGTTGGTGGTGAGAATATGTTGAAGTAACACACGCCCTCAAACAAAGCTAGTTAGAGCGGAGCTGGAGCGGAGTCCGAAGAGTTTGGTTTGGTTGACCAATCACAGTAGAGTGGGCCATCTGACCAATCAGAGCAGACTGGGCTTTTCACGAGGGGGAGAGGGCAGGAGCTCAAACATAGCCTTTCAGACAGAAGGTGAAAAAATAAAAATAAAGCGTTTTTGGAACATTAAATCATGTAAACGTGTTCTATTGGAAACGTAAAATACAAGTATGCACCTGAATAAGCATAATAGGTCCTCTTTAACTGGCATGTACTGCTTCCTATGTAGAATCTAAATGTAAAGGCGGCTGATGAACCTGGGAAAGACCACACTTGAATAAACTGCTTTTAATTAGCCCTACTGTACAGCATATGTCATCACTGTGAACACACCGAGGACTGTAGAGCATCTGTACTTACTGGTCCGTGGTGTGTCTCCATGTTCCTCACTACCCACAGGTGCTGGTGATAATTACTGAAATGAATACATTTCAGTAATCTGTAGTTGTATTACACAAGTTACCACGACAGATAACACAGATGCAGCAGCCAACCGGCCCATCAGCTCATAATTGGAGTGAAAAAATCTAACCGGACCTTCATTGTACATGAATAGAAGTCTTTATGTGTGACTGTGTATGGGTAAAACACAGTTTGAAAAAATCCAATTATTTCTATCCGAAATCTCCAAATCGAAACCTTTTGAGGAGTGCAGCATTGACAATCCAGTGGTATCAAGGACCAGCTACTGAGGGGGCACATACACAGTGTCACGTTGGGGGGAGTTTCTATAGCAGCAGCTCAGTGCGTGGGAAAATAAGTGATGATACAGGGCAGAGACAAAAGGAAGAACTTCCTGTGCTGTCTAACACAATAAACTAATTTATAGATGCTGGTGAAGATAAAACGATAAAACCGACAGCCAGGCCCAACACCTGAAGGGCAATGGATGCATCATCAAACACGCGTGCTTGCCAAACTATACATCACACTAAAACCAAGAAAGGTATAGGATAAAGGCCATGGATGGCTGGTCCTCTGCATAATGTGTTCGCAGTATGTTTTCCCACTGAAACACATTACGGGGCTGTGTCAGGATGCTCAGAGATCCATCATGCTAATCACTCAAAGTCGGAAAGACGTCTTTTGCTGAGCTTCAGCATCTCCCATCAGCTGATTGATGGGCGATAAAAAGTGGCTGTGTCAAGTGTGGCTGTAGGTAATGGATACCTGTCCTAGATTAAGAACTTGCCATCTGGAAAGTGAGCGAAGCGGGGATAGATGATCCTTCAGCGCTGCCATACCAGTGCCGCCGCCGCACCCGAGGACATAAAACACAAATTGGTGTGCAAATATCACCTGGAAAATGTCATCTCTCTTTAAATAAAGAGGCTCTGACCCAATAAGCCTGTGCTGATACAGGACGATCTGCTCCAGCCTAGACCAACAGCAATTTCATCCAGCGTCACATTCAGCTGATGAACTCCTGTTATCTGATCTGCATTTTACAGTGAGATTATATCTGCGGTCAATGAATAAATTCATCAAAAACATCATCTAAAGGTGAACACAAAACAGATTAGCCTATGTGTGCTGGTCACATTCGTCATTTGTTATTGCAGGCTTACATTTGAATGAGAACTGGCATTTAAACAATGTGTTTTAATAGCTCTAATTAATCACAACAACAGTTTTCAACCTTTTATCTTTAATTTAAAGTGGCAATAGACATGTTTTTTTGCTTTAATTTAACTTCTTATGAAGTAAATGTTGATTGCACAATGTAATGGCTACAGAATAATGACACCATCAGCATTTAGATTGGTTCCCTATAAGCCTCGCTTTTCACTATGCAATTCTGTACGATCTCCAGGGAAAGAAATGAAGGCTTGATTTTTCTGTTTTTACTCTTCCTTTAGGGGTTTACATACAGGGGGCGTGACAAATAAACGACACAAAAATGCGAAAAACTCGCCTGCGAATATTATATGTCTAGGGCTTTTATTGTGAAAGGTAAGAACGGAAAGAGTGGATCTGGTCTGCACTTCCTTTGTCAAGGTTGAAAGGAGTAATAAAGTTTGCCATCTTGATTCGGACCAGAGTCTCCTTGTTGTTTCATAAATATAATGTGTTCAAAGTACTCATGACAAAAACAACAGTACGAAAAAATATATTGATGTGTGAAGCAATCGCACATTTCTTGCTTTGGACAGTAGCCAGGCTGTTAATGGTAGCCATGTTGTTAACAGTACCGCTAGCTAACACTAGCAGCCAGAAAACGAACCAGGGGCTACAAGGCAGCCAGGACCAGCCAGAACAGAACTAGTGTTAGCCATGTTGCTAACATAAACTGAAGATTATTGTCCATTTGATAAACTAAACAATGTTAGCTAACGCTAACAGCCAGAAACAAACATTGATGATTCATTCCCTTACCAAGAAGAAGTTTATTCAAGTGTACTATTAGGATATTTTAAATAAGATAGTATGCTTTCAGTTTACTTTTTATGTACTTATCAGAGATTTACTTAACAAAATTATACAGTACTTATATATACTTGGCTTATACTGACAAGTATACAGAAAAGTCTAAGTATACATAAGTATGTGAGAGTCTGTAAATGTATGTTTTGATACTAAATTACATTAAATCATCAATCAATAATTTTCTATATTTTTGCATACTCCGAGGCATGCGGGAAAAACTGTTTTTTAAAAATGAAATCTCATCACAAAATATCAAGTCAACTAGCAAAAGAAGCAAGTCTTTTTGTGTAATGCATAAATCAATGACCTAGTACTATAAGTTAAAAAAAACATACCAGTACACTTGCAGTAAAAACTATTAAACTAGTAGTTTACTGAAGATATACTTTGAAATGTACTTTCACAAACTAAAAAGTGGGCTACAAGTATATAACTAGTAAACTAACAGCATACCTATAAGTTCACTTGTAGTATAGTTCACTTCATAGTATATTTGCAGTACAAAGTACAACTTCGATGTAAACTAGTTGTGTACTCAAAGTTTATTATTCCCACACTTTAAGTACACTTTATAAACTAAAAAGGTGGGACATTTTAGTCCAAAGAAGTATTGAAGTAGTACACTTAAAAATATACTACTAGTACACTGATATTAGAGAGAGATTAGATATAAAGTATACTTGGGAAATATGCTTGAACTTAATTACTTAATTCCACTTCATAAAATAAACTTGAAGTGTACTACTTTTGTGGAAGGGTTGTCCATTTGATAATGTAAACAAAGAACATGTTTTCTTGCGGTGGCCTTGAATGAACAGTGGTGAAACACACACTATATAGGCTATTCTGTTATCAGATGAATGTTGGTTGTGTTTACAACAGCAGCGCTAGCCATTTGATAAACGCTAGGGGAGAAAAGTTGTCTGTTGCCACTTGTCATCGCAGTAACAACACCAATATTTTCTCACCTTGAACCAAAAAAAACTTGAAAAAACCTGGGTCAGTTTTGTAATCTACCCGCCCAGCATCACAAATGAATTGACTGTGTCGCAGGGTGACCACTTGCCCCTGCCTCTTGAGTCTAATTCTTGGCCAGAGAGTAGTCACTTTAACACGGCTTCATTGTAACGCTGTTCCCATTGTCAGAGCTTTTATTCAGGTACAGAAATGCTCACACATTACTATTCCTTTCACAGCTCGAACAGGTTCCTCCAGATAGGCAGAGATGGAGGGGAGCACTGAACTCCTAACCTTTCATTCTCCTGACGCCAGACTTGGTTGTCATCTTACTCCTGTTTTTTTATACTGATACAGATACACCATCTCAATTATAACACAAAAATATCCGGAAAGGTGACGTGAGGGTTGACCTTTATAAGCCTGCAATACCACATCGGAACATGAGCCCTTATCAGTCAGCAAGGCTTTATCATTGGTAGGTTTTAACTGTTAACTAACATTTCAAGATACACTGAAAGTTCTCAAAGTTAGTCCGCAAAAGGAATGTGATTATACTGTATATCATTTCCATAAAGTAATGTTAATACATCTCTAAGCAAAGCCGCAGTACAATATATCATTTCTAAGGGAGTAGAAGACTTGCTAGGATTTTTAAATATTATGTTAATCGTCATGACTGAGAATTGCAAAAAAGTTCTGAGCACTGTATTATGGCTATGTCAAGGGAATTGAAATGATAAGTGAGTCCTTGATGAATTCACCATGGTGTATGAAACTGCTGCTTAGTTAAATATTATCTCTGTAAAACATGAACATAGGGCAGACCTGTATTGATTATTAATTCAGTTGCTTAGGTCACTTTGAATGTTTACTTAAAGTCTCTCTGAATTCCATCAAAAGAGTTTATACTTTTCAGAGCAATCCAGTTTTTTTCGCCTCATTGTGCTTGTCACGGTCAATCCATCACGCTATCAGTCAAACAATTCCCTTAACTCAGCCAGGGTCTGATGAAGTAAGAGTGGGAAAAGAAAGACGTTTTTTTTTTTATAGTACTCACATGCCAGGAAGCAGTCCATACTGAAAGAGATGTTGTCGATAGAGATGGCTGAACCGGATCCAGGTCCATCTTCTGTGCTGAACTGCAGCCAAAACCTACAGAGGGACAGGGCTGTTTTAACTACCTCACAAGCTGTGAATGGTTGGATAGCTTCTGACTGAAAGGATGTGAAGAAGAATTTATAGTGCTTTTAAAAAAAAAATGTCATTGAGCTGTGGCTTTGGAGGGAGTGCATCGTAGCGTACGCCTTATGACAGCTCAGTCTGTATTGTTGAGAACTGTTGGCTCTTTCAGCAGATACAGAAAAACGGGATGACTTTTTTAAGGATGAAACACATTTTCTGGTTCTAAATGAAATACTTTTAGATAGAAAATAATGTAGGCAGGCATTGCATGATCTACTAACTACCTATTAGCATAAAGACTGAAAACGGAGGGAAAGAGCTAGCCTGGCTCTGTCCAAAGAGAAATCCACCTCTAAAGCCCACTAACACTTTATATTTTATTTGCTTAGCTGTGCAAAAAACCAAGGGTTAAAATGACAATTTGCCATTTTGCGCCCTATCTCCGGTCTTTATGCTAAGCTAAGCTAACAGGCTGCTCACTTTGGCTTTATATTTAGCATACAGATATGAGGTGGTGTTGATCTTCTCAACTCTCAGGCAAGAAAGTGAATAAGTGTATTTCCAAAATGTCAGTATCTCATAATTATGCTTATTGATTAGATTTCTAGCTTTAAGGCGGGGGTTCTCAAATGTTTTGGGGTCAGGGACCCCTTACAGTGGAGAACATTTCCCAAGGACCTCCTCATAATAATAACACTGATTATGTATATGCTAACTACTACTAACTACTATTTGTACTCTTAGATGCCATTGGAACTATTTGTATTCTAAAACTTTTCAACCTAAATACTTCAGACCTGTTTCATGGTGATAAACAGAAACACATTTCAATTTGAATCATGTTAATTGAAGATAAGATGAGATAATTCCTTTTTTAGTCCCACAGCGGGGAAATGAACAATGTTAGTGAATGTTAATACCACTTATATACCTTTAAATAGAGGGGGGTTTTATTCAAATTGCATTTGGACTCAACTTGACAGAATTATGACTTACATTTAACACGTAATTGATCTTAAAAGCTTTCAGAAAATGAACAGTAGCAAGACTGGCATAGTCCTAATAAATCCAGATATTTAAACTTACCAGTCAAAAACTGACTTTCAGTAAGTGCTTCAACTTCAAAATAATGAACTTATTGCTGTGTGTCACAATCATATCAGAGTTTCTGTTAGCCCAAAGCTAACGTGAGTGGCAGTAATGGACACAATATGCTTGTTTTATTGGCGCAAATGGTCCCCATCTATAGATAAGCACTTATTAATGATACAGCGCAATTTTATAATTTATAGCAAATTATTTCGAGGACCCCTGACAGAGTGTCATGGAGCCCTGGGGGTCCCCGGACCCTAATTTGAGAATCACTGCTTTAAGGCAATGATGTTCACAAGAAATGATTGGGCTGTCTGTGGCTGTAACTGATAGTAACATAACCTACAGTAAATATGAGTTCTAAATCCAAGTAGTCATTCCCTTTCAACACTATCAGTCATTAACACTCACATTCAGAGTCTACATACTACATAGACGGTTATGTCCTGACTTTTGTCTGCACTTCAGGCTGTATTTCTGATTCTATTTAAGCCCTACAAAGGTCACCGCGCAAAGACTGGCAGGTTCACCTTAATGGTTACGGACATGACATTCTAATTAAGAGCACAAGCACAGCTGACTACATAACCCAGGAATCAAAAATTAATCACTCTCAGGGGAGGAGGATTATCCAAGCTCGAATGGCAAAGAAACCCCCAGTCAGGCAAACAGAGACGAAATGCCTCATCTGGGGTTTCTCTTTTTCTTCACTTTACTCTATTTTGTTTTAATTCCTCCCTTTTCGGTGGGGAAATCAGGGCCATAGCTAATTGGAAGGCCAAGGGGGTTGGGGTAGAGCCTTGTGTATTGATTTATCACAGACAAGTGGAATAAAAAGAAAGGGGTGTAGTTTGTACAACTGTACACATGGCAGGTCCGTGGACTAGAGTCCCTATGGGATTCATTAATTCTGCGGAGTTCGAAAATGGAATGTAAATGTTGAAAATCTGCATTGAGGTGATACGAAGGTAGAAGAGCTTCTTGGTTCTGTTTCTTAAGACTTTCCTTTCCTATCGAAGCTCTTAAGTATTTGTGTGAGTGTGTTGGAGGTCTGCTGGGATGAGAGTTAGATCGCTGGCTCTTAAACATCCCAAAGAGGCAGTTAGATGCCAATCCAAATCGCAGACCGTATCTAAAGATGGACGACATGACAGCTCCCCAAATGTAGTGGCAAAAAGGGGAACCAGCTAATTGGGGAAACTCTCGCGAGATTCTTAAGGCATTGACTTTGAATAGTTAAGGTTAGGCACTGATCTTGAATAGTTAAGGTTATGCATTGACCTCTAATAGTTAGGGTTAGGTATTGACCTTGAATAGTTATGGTTAGGCATTAACCTTGAATAGTTAAGGTTAGGCATTTATCTTGAATAGTAAAGGTTAGGCATTGACCTTGAATAGTTAAGGTTAGGCGTTGATCTTGAATAGTTAAGGTTAGGCGTTGATCTTGAATAGTTAAGGTTAGCCATTAACCTCGAATGATTAAGGTTAGGATATGTCGTTGGGTAGCGAGTCTCGTAAGAGTTTTTGCAAGTTTTATCGACACGACCTTCCCAAAAAGTGAAGCCAAAACATCTGGATCGCCCCCTGGTGGCTGGCTTCAGTATAGGTCATAAATCCCGCCCCTTCCATGTTAGCAGATGGGACATGGGCCAAACTAAAAAAGTCAAAGTACACGTCAAATACATATTTCCCAAAGATGGTTTGTGTTATTTTAGGTAGTTCTTATCACGTTGATGTATGTTAAAGTGTTTTTTTCTGAAATGTCTGAAGTTTGGTTTTAATTCGTTATTTGACGCTATAAAAAGGGGGGTGAGACGTCATGATTGGCAGCTGTGAATCTCTCGCGACCGTGCTCGGCTCGCGAGTGGTTTGGGCGGGTGACCTTGATACTGCGGTTCCGCCGCCCCAGATCCCTAATGCGCAGACTCTGGCTCCAAATGAGGTCAAAATCTCAAGATGGCACCCCCTGTATCCAGAATATTTTGGGTTCACTTCTGTACAGCGGGAGGAAGCGGAGACGTGTCGTCCATCTTTATATACTATCTATGGTATAATTATGGTCCAAACATGCAGCATGATATAATCAAACTGCCTGTTGCGTGTTGAAACAGGTGAGTGTTTGTCGTACCAGTCCGCCAGCCCGTAAAGGGGAATTATGACGAGTTTCCAGCCCCTTTCAGATTTGGGTTCTCTGGCTGAATGCCACACTCTGCGCTGCTCCTCGGGACCTGTGCTGTTCTCAGCTATCCACAGAGACAGCGCCCCCCTCTGTGAGCCTCCAGAACACAGCCAGAATCGCACCTGTTGAGAAGGAGAATTTCAAATGAGCAAAGCAGTTAAATGAAAAATGAAATATGCAGTAAAGGTGACCACAAATCAAGAGTTTTGATGTTTGAGGTACATGCTGAGAAATGAGGACGGCATATAAAAAACCCCACAGCAACTTTAACTTCCTTTGAATGTTTTACGAATTGTCAGCCGAGTGTGTTATCACTCAAGGAAGGGATGCACTTAAAATTGCATTGAGCTCAATCAGCAACAGCCATCTGTTCAGTTCTAATTATTCTAACGTTAATAGAATTCAACCAGGATCATGATTTGGATTATTTTGCTATCTGCGCTGCTCCTGCATGCTTCAGCACAAATCAATCTCATTTCGCCGTTTCCAGGAGGGATGTGGTGGGTGTAAACCTTGCTTCAAATTAAACAACACACAGGCCGTAGCTGGAATTAAATAGTAAAAAGGAAGTCTGGATCTAAAGCTTGCTAACAAGCGATGGGATGTGACCGTGTCCCTCTACAGCATTTCAGTGGAGCCAAGAACATAATTCTTGCTTCACCGTTTAAGTGGAACAGATGCTGGCTTAAGCCTGATGAAAAATACACGTAGAGACGACACTAACCCAGAGAACTGAATTCGCCGCTTTCATGTTGAGTGCTCGCATTGTGCTCTTCGACAGCAGGTTGTGGTCCTTATCGCCAACCGCGAGACCACATGGTGACCGTTTAAACATCAAGATTACAGGCGCTGCACACTGGGCACGACATGAAAGTGAACGTGGTCTGTAGCTAATACCCAAAACTAATATCCTCGACGTAGTTGTCCAAGAGCGGACAGGCTAGATTGAACAGAACAGACGAGGATTTAGAGTGTTAATCTGGAATCATGGCTAATCTTTGGCTGTGTGCCGAGAGGATGGGAGGCAAGGACTGCGACGGTGCCGCGCTGCCTTCACTGCTGTCCGACACCTCTAATTCACCCCTGAGAAGAGGCAAACTTCTCCTACTACATTTTTATTATTTTCCCCTTCTGTTTTTCCTCTCTTACGGCCTGTTTCTTTGCGTGTTTTTCTCTCGTCGAGACTAACTTTATTTCCCCGCAGGGTCTCTTATTATCTTGTTTTCTGACCTCTCGACCTTTTCAACACCATCCCGCCTCCGTCCCTCACTTCTGTGTCTGCTTCTCTCATCTCCAAGCACCAGCCGACTCCAACTCTGACTGTGCAAAGTACACATGCAGAAGGCCAAAGGTCGCTGTGCTGAGCAATATCAAAATAAGTAACATAACTCTTTAAATGCTAGCTGCAACAGCATCAATCAAGACTCAGAGTATACAACCAGCCGTCCCCGGGAGACCTGCTCTGTGAGCTCCGTGATCTAAATAATGCATGACTTCTAATATTTTCACAACTAGGTCAGCAGATAGGTTACAATCTGTGATTGATGAGGTCAATCTCTCTGTCTGTTAGGATCTCTAAGGAAATATGGATGGCACAGTGATAGTCTGCTGTTTGATTTTTGAGCTGTTGTTTCTTGAGAGCAATTAACATATCAAATTATTCAGTAAGTAAATCATTAAGTGTTCTACTCCTACAGCAACAACAGGAACTGTTACTGAAAAACACTGGTGGAAAAACACAACTAAATGGCCTTCTATGCAAATTACATTATTTTTTACACTCATTACTTTATCATCATATGCTGTAACCCTGAATGTCAACACATAGCCTCCGGAACATTTCAAATTTAATAATGATCTTACTGTTTTTAATATTGTTGTATGGTAAAGTGACAAATTAAAGTGAGCAAGGAGTGTTGTGTATTTCCTGGTGACCCGTAGAGAACATAAAATCTAAACAAAACTAAAGCCCTGTTGTGCCTGGTTGCCATAGGTGCCTAGGATCGTTGCTGTTTGGGGGCGAGGTTTAGCCAACAGGCACATCAACAGAGTCAGGTCAGATTGATTGATATAGCACATTTCATATGACAGGCTTAGAGTCAATGTGCTTCCAATTAAAAATCAAATACGAATAGGCAAAGATCATACATGGCAAACAAGTATAACCAATAACCAAGAAAAAAAAGTTAGAGATACCGTTTTGTGTTGAAAAACATCTCCAAATATGGGAAACAGAAAGGTGAAACAATAGTCTATGGGATGGAGACAACATTCAGTGGGGCTCCCCAGCAAGCCCCACAGAATGGGGATAATAAATGTATGTGCTTTTTCCTCTGGGGTCAGTCTGCTCCATGGACCAGCTCCATTTACTTTGTATTCTGTTTTGATTTTACAGTAAATCTTTATTACATCGAACTCTACTTGATATGTCTGAATTATTATTTTAAGAGTAATTACAAAGTGTGGTAGGGAACCTGAAGACAGCTGGCGTAGCTGAAGGCTTTTTCTCCCACATTGTTTATGCAATGAAGATTACACATTTACTCTTTGGAGAAAACTCCTTATAGGGTACTTTGCTCACCGTGCATGGGGAGTTTCTTAGAGGAGGGGGGAAGAGAGGGCTCCTCAGTATCGCTGAGCTGCGCTGGCCTTTGGACTGGCCTCCTTCCACACTGTATGAGGCACCTTTAACACAAAAACATACATTAAACATGCAGAAGAAGAAGAAAAAACAGTGTAAATAAAAAAAATATGGAGTTTTTTTAAACGTGATTGTTGGTATATTTGATCATTTCTCCCATTGCTCTACTGTGACAGCAATATACTCCGAAAATAATCCTACACAAAATCCCCAAATATGGTATAAAATTACAATGCCCCATTTATAGTTTCCCCACACTACCTCTGGGACTTATGTAAACAGCTGATAACAAAAACAAGCCTCGGCAAACCGAGACTTTAAATTCTCATCGAGAGACAAACTCGTGTCGCTGCACTGACGATGAACTGCAGACGTACGACTAACAGAGTCTGCATGCTGGAGCTTTTTACATCCAGTGGGAATCTGTTTGTAGCAGCGCTCTGAACGAGACAACACGTCCGTGTCTGACACATCAGAGGTTTTTGGTATATCTTCCCACATTCACAAACTGTTAGACTCAAATATTCAAGATCAGAAAAATTTGCCCTTTTGAGGAACCCTGTTTTAATGAGGCATTGACATTACTGTGAACACACTGAAGAGAGCATGTCAGCATTTGATCACAACATGATATCAACGTGTGATGATCCACCTGATGACGGGCAGCTCTGTCTGGTAGCCTTGGCTGGCGACTGGAGTCTCCTCCAGGAGAGGCCGCGGCCCGTTACTGGCTGCCAACTGCACTCGCCCTCTTCAAAAGAGCAGTAGCTGCCATTGAGAAAGTGGCCTGGAGAGAGACAGGAGAGAGAATAAGGATGATAAGGACAGTTAAGGGGAGGGAGAGGGGGGGAGGGGGGCATATAATGAGTGGACAGGCCCGGCAGGTGGTCGAAAGAATGGAGTGAACACTGACAGCCAAACTGCCAAGGAGAAAGAGGACAGGGGGTTGGGGTGGGAACTGGGGATCAAGGAGATGAGCGACAGTGGAGGCGAAGAGATTGAGAGGAGAGAGCCATGCGTTGGATGGGGTGTGCAGACTAACGGCTCACAGCACTCAATGTGTTGGGGTGAAAATTGGGGTTGAGGTGCGGTGGAGTGACTCTAGAAACAGGAGCAGAAAATGGAAAAGGCCTGAAGTGTCCAGAGGGGGAGATAGAGGAAGAAGGAAGAGGGTCTGAGGGGAAATGAGAAAGGTGATGTGGTGACATGATGTGTTTTGGGGGGTGGCAATCAACTTGAAAATCACTTCACAGAACGGCATGAGCCTGGGAAAGCATTTCCGCCTGTGCAGCAGCAGCAGTACAGTGAGAATGGTTAATTGGATTGTGTAGTGCATAAGAGTCACGCGTTTCCACAATGTGTCTTAATGAAGAAGTGCGCACTCCTCGACTTGCAAACAAGGTCTCCCCTTTTATGTTTGGTTGAATAACTGACGGAAAAAATGATTAAATACAGCTTAAGTAGTGCAAATATTGAAACACCCACTATTTTTTACCAAAGGCACATTTTTTGATTGATTTCTTCACTTTCAGGACAACATTATGGTCCTTTACTTCATAGATAACCAGGGCTGGCATACTGGGGACTTTCCCGGTGAGCTGATGCTCCTTCATACTTAAACTTAACTTAACATACTAAACCCTCCCGATTTTCCCTGGAGATTCCCATTTTTCATCGCCCTCTTATGGTTTGCTCCTGGGGTCATAATTCTCCCGTATTTCTCCCAATTTATGGCAAATTTTCACACTTTTTTTTCCTTTTCGTTATGTTATCCTGTTTCTGGAACTGTACTGTAATCCCTACAGTTTCCACCCGGATGACAATAAAGCTACGCCAACTGTCGTTTCCCGGCGGAAGAGAGCAGTCTAAACGCGCGACAGCGCAGTTTGAGCTCATGTTTAAATTGCGCTCACCGCAGCGTGCAGCGTCCAAAGTTGTGCTTTGCTCGATGCAGCGAAAAGCCGTCGTGGCGTGGCGCAAGCTGTTGGAAATAATAGATTTCAGACAGCAGTGGTGTCGTTGTCGCGTTGTGTCTGAAAGGACCTTCAGTGAGTGGGAGAAGGAGAGAGAAATGGAGAGTACTAAGAGAAAGAAATACTCAAGCAGGGGCAAAAATAAATAAAACGGGATGAATATTAGTTTATGCAATAGATTCACATGCCAAGTTCACACCAGAGGGGTGAATTATTCAGCTTTCTTTCGTTTAACATAAAAATGCTGTTGCAGTGTACTTATCATTTTGTTATTTTTACTCTTTAAAAGTCACCAGAATGCAGGAAACAAAGCCTCTGAAACTCAGGGCACCCAGACCCCCCGCTTTGATTTTAAAATCCTCCCTTTTTTTAAAGGTCTGAAGGTTGGCAAGTATGCACTCCGTTTTGGCTGACTCACCTTTTGGGCCGACTCTTTTTTTTGTCTAACCGGCCCATAAAACAGATCGGCCCATTGGCTTTTTTCTAAATTGACACTGGGCTGATGATGATTGGCATCTTTCTGTAGTCCAGCCCGCACATGCTCTATACGCTACCAATGTGTGTGAGTGCACTCTTAGGTGAGAGGTTGTGTCCCTGACAATGGTCAAAGTGGACCAGTACTCACCGGTACTCAGTACTTCTATATTTTACTCTTTGGCGTACCGTGACTTCTTCTTGCGCACCGGCACTTCTCACAAGCTGCCGGTTCTCTCTATATAGCATTTTTGCGTAATGATGGTGTTGTAATTAATGATACAATGTTCATGCCCTTATATGACAATTAAATAATGAAATAGTGAACTGTTGTACTCTGTGAACAAATATAATTAATGAAGCATTATTAAAAATGTTTCTGAATCCACTCTTTAGATTTATAGAAGATGATTTTACAGAGCAAACTTTTCCAGAATAATTAAATGTTCAGATGAAGGCTGTTATATGTGTTAATAATAAAATAGTTATTTAACAAGCCTAATGGTGCAACATGCTGTGAAATTTCATACTTTTAGGTCAAAAGTCTGATTCTTAATTAGAAAAGGTCTGCTCAGTCAGGAATAGGCGTGCTTTTAAATATGAATAGCCATTTTACAGACTGTGTGGGCTAAAACGCACAAGAAGCCTCATTCTCCTTTACAGTAATTCACTACATGTTTACAGTCAGGCAGGCTAACTCATTAAAATATTCAATAATTCAGATCAGTGTATATGATGGAATAGAGGCATTAGAGTGTGCCAGAAGAACCAAATTTGGGCTTTTACAACCAAACATGTTCCCTAGCTGGACGCAACACAAAATCGTTTTAACCCCACTAATTTCTTTAGCGCATTAACGCAATCGCTCTTGGTTGTAGCGGGCTAATTTTTTAAAGCTAGAGTGCAGATACTGATATCATACGAAACTAGAAAATACCTAAGGAATCCATTGGTCCCAACCATGTCATACTAGCTTGTAACGAAGGAGGTTAAATAACGCTCCAAACTTACGCTACATTTTGGAGAGGAAAAACTGGCATGGCCATTTTCAAAAGGGGTCCCTTGACCTCTGACCTCAAGATATGTGAATGAAAATGGGTTCTATGGGTAAGTCATAGTCAAGTCAGCACACTGACACACTGACAGCTATTGTTGCCTGTTGAGCCTGAGGGTTTCTGGATTATATTTGTCATTGTTTTGTGTTGTTTCTTGATTTCCAATAATAAATATATTCATACATTTGCATAAAGCAGCATATTTTCCCACTCCCATGTTGATAAGAGTATTAAATACTTGACAAATCTCCCTTTGTGGTACATTTTGAATGGACTAAATTTGCGATTAGTCGATTGACAGCTCTAATAAATAATAATATCACCGAATCCTTCCAAGGTGCTGAAATAACAACATTGTATACCCGCCGTATAAATAACACCAACAGCGTGGATCATTAAGTGTGATACTTGCTTATTACAGTGCTGAAGTTCACGAGAGGTTCTCTAGATTACATTTTGATGGACTAAAATAAGGGATGTCTTGCATATCTAGATATGGCGATCTTATCCGTTGTTACATTATGAATTCAGGTGTTGCCGAATGTTTCAAATTCATATTTAGACTTCAGACGTGATAGTGATAGCACCGGGGTGGGTTTGAGTTTCATTTCAGTGTTTGAAAGTTTTCACCTCAAGTTTGCTTTATGTTCCTTTTATCCTGAGCCGCTGTCTGAGAGTGCCCATTACCGATAAGAATCTCTAAGTGCCCTGATAACAGTGTGCTTTTTGGAAATGGCATCATCCAGATAATGGAACTGAAACTGGCCTGAGCAGAGATCATCAAGCAGGTATTCTTCAGGTAGAAGAGCAGGAAAAATGCTTCCTTTATCAATGACTGTAGTTTTGAAATGTTTTGTTTGTTATACAGAAGGCTTTTAGGACCTAATATCATGAAACTAACCAATGAAGTAATAAAAACACCAAAAATTAAGCAACATTTTTCCCTCAAGCAAATAAAAGCTTCTCTGGACCTTTTGGGTGATAGGCAAATGTTGTGTTTTTCTGTGTCTTATCTTGTGATAATGAGTCATTCTCCTTGTTACATAAACCAGTCATTGTCAGTGCGTTTTCACACCTGTTTCACACCTGTAGTTTGTTTGAATCAGGAACCAAATTGTTACAATGTTGCATATTGCCTCGAGTTTGGTTTGTGTTCACACGGCAGCATTTACAAGCGGACCAAAATTTTGGTGCGCAAAGAAACTGCTCTCTAATTGGTCAGAATTTACATGCTAGAAAACTCCCAGAAGTAAACAAAGAAAGCAGACTTCCGGAACGCAACACTACGGGACAACTACGTGGCTTGATCTTGGCCCTGGTCATCTTTTTTTTTTTTTTACCTCGTAGCAATTTTTCACTCAACGCAAATGATACAGTTTGAAAATGAGGCGCTGCTGCGACTGGAAGAAAATGTACACAAACAAACCGCCTTCACTTAGGGCGTATTCAGACCTGCCTTGTTTAGTTTGGTTGAAAAAAACCCTGGAACATTTACCCTCTTGTTGCGGTTCGTTTGGGAAGGTGTGAACACAGCAATCGCACTCGGGTGCAGCACCAAAACAAGCGAACCGAGACATCCTTGAAGGGGTGGTGTCGGTTCCGTTCCAAACGAACTGCGGTACGGTTCATTTGTGATCGGTTCATGATCCGACCTCGATCCGGCCCAACCGGAGAAAGCACTGCGCCTTTTTTGGATTAAACCAGCTCCGGTAGCAAGCTGCGCTGTGCATGTCAACACCAGACACCAGACAAGATTTACTACAAAAGAGCCAACGTTTGCCCTCGCTATTCACATCAGTACTAAACAGGTGTAACGTCAGGCTGTGTTGAAGACCATGGGAATACCTGATGGATATTCGGAAATATTTTCGGCCAATGAACATGTCACAGTTTAGGAGGGTTAATGCACGCCTTCTCCTCAACTGTCTTGATATGAGCCTTCGGCGACTCCATTGCATCAATACATTGATTTCCAGTCGCAGCCGCGCCTCATTTTCAAACTGCATCGTTTGCCATGGGTGAAAAATTGCTATGTGGTTAAAAAAAAGATGACCAGGGCCAGGATCAAACTGCCTAGTTGTTCCTCCATTGTGAAATGGGAGAGTGTTACGTTCTGGAAGTCTGCTCTTCTTTGTTGACTTTCCCGCATAGAAATTTGGACCAAAATTCCGACCAATTAGAGAGCAGTTTCTTTGCGCACCAAAATTTTGGTCCGCTTGTAAATGCTGCCGTGTGAACACAAACCAAACTCGAGGCAATATGTAACATTGTAACAATTTGGTCCCTGATTCAGACCACAGCAAACAAACTACAGGTGTGAAAACACCCTAAATGATGACGCACAAAGATTCAAAGTGACATCGTACGATGGCTGCTCATGACATGAATCAAAGTGTGTGATGTCACTTAGTGCCTTTTGCAACCCGAGCTATCATTCATATGTGTTTCCATCCGTCTAGTTTTGCCACTTTCAAACAGACTCAACCTGAGACAATTTATTCAATGAGGTGTGAATAAGGCCGACATAACAGCATCATTACTATTTTATGAAAACTGACATGAACATTACTCATTCTTTATGAATGCGGTAGAGTGCCATTGAGTTAATAATATCACTTCAACTGCTCTACTGGTGTCTGTCATGACAACTCGACAAGAGGACACAGCCTATAAAAACATGTCATGGCAGGTTACGTACTGTATAATGAAGTGCGATTACACTATCAAAGGTACAGAAGCCCTGAGAGGTAAGTGGGAAAAAAGAATTCTGGTGATCCATTTTCAGAGTCTGATATAACTTGTCTGATCCAACAGGTGAAAAAAAGATTTTCCAGGAAAATAAAAATTGCCAGGATCATTTCTAAAGTAACTTTTTTTTCCTTCAGCTGTGAAAGCAGGTGAAAAAAAGGTTTTGCCAGGATAATCTTTGTAAGTTCCTTAATTTTCCTTCATCTGTGAAAACATGTGAAAAAAAAGTTCTTTTAGGTGAAAAAAAAACGTTTTTGTAAAGGCCTTTACAAACCGGGGGCGTGACGAATAAACGACACCGAAATGCGAGATACTTGCCGACGAACATTATGTCTAGGGCTTTTATTGTGAAAGGTAAGAACGGAAGGAGTGGATCTGGTCTGCGCTGCCTTTGACAAGGTTGAAAGAAGTAATAAGGGTTTGTGGTCTTGGTTTGGACTACGGGGCCTCTGTGTTGTTGTTTCATAAATGTAGGCGCAACTCAACCCGTTCCGCACAGCGTGATTGGTTAACGCCTTTATTTGCGGAACGAAAGCTCAGAAAAATCAACCTTGTTCTGAAAAAAAAGTACGTTGCTTTTTCGCCGCGTAATATTTGAGTTCCGTATGAAAGTATTCACAACAAAACAGATCGAAAAAATATACTGATGTGCAAATTAATCGCACAAAAAAAACACTGCCGGTGTGTAAAGGCCGTAATACTTATTTTAGCCACAAGAGGCTTAAGTGCACCGCTACCCCGTGTTCTAAATAGGACTAAACACATTCATGTTTTCTTCCAGGTGAGTTTTAATTTCTCCAGACACTCTAAACACAAGGTACATATATTGTGTGTTAGCAAGTTCTGTAAATTAAAACTCGCCTGGAAGAAAACATGAATGCTTTTAGTCCTATTTAGAACATGGGGTAGTGGTGCACTTCAGCCTCTTGTGGACAAAATGAGTATTACAACAACAAACACTTACAGACAGATAGAAGAGGTGTAATAGAAAGAAAGACATCATAGCGCTGGTCTCATTGTGATCTTTGGGGGAGCAATGATCTGTTTTCACTGACGCTGCTCTGAGAAAAAAGAAAAGAATATTGCAGATCACTACTTTGAATTTCTGCGTGCATCCACCTTTGATGCAAACGGCATTCCTCTGTAGTTGCAGGGAATCTGGGAAGCAGTGGGGAGTCTGCAGAATTCAGACCGACTGAGATCAACCAGATGAAGTTGTGACTCTCAAAGCGTGGAGGATGTGTTTATGCATAATGATGCTGGGTTGGATGGTGAAGGAGATCCACAGGGACTTGATTTCCCTTATATGTCAGGAATCGTTGTGATTGACACAAGCTAAGTTTGTTCCTCCTTCCTCTCTGTGCTTTTTTCCTGTTAATGAGCCTTGGCGCGACTTATGAAGGATTTAAATAGATCAAATCAGATGAAGATAACTTGTGGATGGATCATAGAGAATAGGGTATCAGAGAGGGAACACTATGTGATTTGGGTAGCAAGGGGTAATTGTGACAAGTGATGGAGATGAAAATGGAATAAATATAGAGCCTTAGGTAGAGCAGTTGACTGTGGGTGACAGCGAGAGAAAAGAGAGACACGTTTGTGAGCACTAGGGTGGACTTATGACTGTCGGTCCTTGTCCTTAATCAAAAAAAGGATAAAGGTTATTTCTAATTTAGGAATAGATTGAGAGACACAGAGCGATTGAAAGCGAATGACAGTTGGCCTTCATGCATCTGTGCACTCTCAGCATGATGAGGGCACTCAGTGGAAAAGGGTGTGGAGATGAAGAGAAAAGAGGCGTTGGATCTTAAAGGAACAGTGTGTAACATTTAGAGGGATTTATTGGCAGAAATGGAGTATAATATTAAAGGGGAAATACGACCATTTTCAAAATGTGTACATGTTATTCAGTCTAAAAAAATATGAGTAAACATGAACAACTCTCGGAACAACACTAGAGTGCTAAAACTCAAACTTGTGATGTCATAGAGTATAGAGTGTGAAACCACTCCATAGACAATGAATGGGGAAAGATGTTCGAGATGACACTGAGAGCACCCAGGGGAATGATCTGAGGATATGGGAACATTTTCTATTTCACAACTGAGAACAGTACAACAGAGTAAAGCTCATTTGGGTATAAAAAATAAAACAAATATTCTGTGGGTCCACAAAATCAGTCTCTCATTCATCATCTATGGAGCAGCTCCACACTTTAATACCCTATGACATCACCAGTTTGAGACTTACTTCTCTGGTTTCTGGCTTTGAGAGAGAGTCGCTCATGTTCATTAATATTGATTGAACTTTACTAAGCCATGGAAAAAAACATATTGGAATTCTTGATTTGGATGGTGTTCCCCTTCTGTTTTCTTTAGAGTGTAATCACCTGAAAATACGAATCATTGTGTTTTCGTTACCTTAGAATGAGCCGTTTATATCGAAATAGGGAGCGAGTCCATGTTTCTACAGTAGCCCACAATGGACAAACCACACATTAATTTGTTCATAATATATAATCCTTAGGTGGTTGCAGAATGAAGTCAATGGCGTGTGCGAGCTGGCTTTGTGTTTTATCGATTATTATTTACGCTCAAATTTCCAATTCTGGCTTCTACAATCAAAACATTACACACACACACACTTATTACACTCAAATGGAGATTATACCCTTGGGTTAGCCCCCCAGGCCAATTAGCACTGATAAGTCCTCCTTCAGTCGGAAGAGAAACTGCGCCTGGCTGAGATTTTTTCACCCTCTCGTTACCCTCTTATCTCTCAGCTCCCTTAGTTAGAAAACCTATATGCACAAGAGAGCAGCCGCTGTTTTAATAAGCACCACATGAGAAGGTGACCTGAGCTGTTGGGTGAAAAACTCTGAAATCAAACTACAACATAAATAAATACAGCACAGGGCAAGAGTTTTGGACTGTGCGTCTATTAATCGTGAAGACAATGTAAAAGTGCATGCATGCATGCAGGTAGGACTAAAAAAAGATCCTCTCGACACACACACAGACACAGACACAGACAGACACACACAACAGGGCCTGGGGGACCTCACTTGTGAGTAAGATGTCAGCATACTTGGCTAGTGTTCCTCCTAGGCCTCGAGAAAAGCAGAAAACAAATGTGCAAAGAGATAGAAATAACAACCGTGGAATATGTCAAGGGTGAGAAATGCTAGCCAAGCATAGCTATGCTGGCTTTTATTTCCTGCCTCCTCCCCCGCCCCCGTTGCCTCCCTGTCGGGAAAGCTCGCGCACACGCTCAGTTGTTGCTCCTCCGGGCAGCAGGATGCGACGGCTTCATTAACTCACTACGGCTGACCGACCGCACGGTGTTTTGATGCAGGAGTGAAATGCGGGAGCTCTCTCACTCTCTGCACATTCCTTATCAACAGCTGCGTCACGGTGTACTCACGACATAGGTCGCCTTCGTCATCGCCGAGTGGACAGTCCGTACTGAAGTCGCACAGCTTGTCCAGTGGGATCCCAGGTCCCTGGTGACAGTGGTACTGGCCCTCCAGTGTGACGTTGGGGCCGGGCGAGGACGCTGGAAGAAGGAAGAGGAGAAGACAAAGAAAAAATTGTCATATTGAACAGTTCCTCACACAGCAGTAATTGTTATAGTACCTCTCGCAAATGTTTCCTCAGTGCGGTCAGAGTTTGGAAGATTTGCATGTTGGGAAATGAAACAAATGGGCTGCCAATCGATTCAAATATTAAATCACGATTAATCGCATGATTGTTCATAGTTAATTGCGATTAATTGCAAATTAAAATGTTCAAAATGTACCTTAAAAGGCAGATTTGTCAAGTATTAAATACTCAAATATGCTTGCTTCGTGCAAACTGCAGCCCAAAAAGTAACAACAGCTGTCAGAGTGCTGACTTGACTATGATTTTCCCAAAACTGCATGTGATTATCATAAAGTGGGCATGTCTGTAAAGGGGAGACTCGTGGGTACCCATAGAACCCATTTTCATTCACATGTCTTGAGGTCAGAGGTCAAGGGACCCCTTTTTGAATATGGCCATGACAGTTTTCCTCGCCAAAATGTAGCGGAACGTTACTTAACCTCCTTCGCTACAAGCTAGTACGACATGGTTGGTGCCAATGGATTCCTTTCTAGTTTCATATGATGCCAGTACCTTCACTCTAGCTTTAAAACCCGCTACAACCTCCGAAATGTAGATTGCGTTAAAGAAATTAGCGGCGTTAAAAGGAATTTGCGTTAATGCGTTATTATCACGTTAACTTAAACAGCCCTAGAAACAACCTTTAGATACCTTTAGAGATGAAAAATAGCTCAAGTTAACTTATTCACCCTCACTGCGAGATTTACTGTATATGTTAGACACAAAAAAACAAATCAGTAGCTCAGAAAAAAACATTCCTCACAAACAGCGGAAAATATACAGTTGCTACATAAAGGCACATCAGTCAGTGACGAAGGCTAATACAACCCCTGACTGTAAACCCTGTATGGCATCCACAGACCCATCATTAATAACTTTGTCCGGGCTGCATAAGCATCTGGTTTTGAATACGGTACATATCCATCAGGAACCAGGAACACAAGCAGCAAAAATAATGACCTAGATACTGTAGCAGGTAGCACAAGGGGAGGGAGCACGCACATACACAGACACCAATTGATATCGCTGGTCTAAACAACTCAACTGTAACCCAGGACATTTGCATATCTATGCAAATCACAGAGGTGATATCTCCAGGTTGTGGAAACTCACCAAGCTGATCACAGTAAAGAGAACAAAAGTGGAAAAAACTGTCCGCTGATGGGGATCTCGTTTTTTTTCTCCCTCCCTCATGACAGAGGCAGAAAAAAAAAAACGAGAAGTGATTCTTATCATGAGTGACTGGCTCCGCTTACTGTAGTTTGCCCTTGATCTGTATTATGTAGATTTGTTCTCCATTCAGACGAACTTGGGAGTCAGGAAGTGTGATAACGCTGGAGAGACCATGACAGGACAGGCAGCGCAGAGCAAACGCTGTTAGCTGAGATGACAAGATAGGTAGTGATGCTCCACTAATTTTAAAACAAAGTGTGTAATGAACGTACACTTTTGTTTCCCCATGATTTTTCTGTGTGGCACGACGACGCACCTTCAGCAACACTTTTCTCGAGATTACGTTAGGGTGGCACGCTCATACTGTAAGATGTGGCAGGACGAGATAAAACGCAGCATAAATCAACGCAAACACATTTATGGTGTTATGCGTCAGAAGGATTTAAACAAAACGACAAACAATGAAAATGTCAAACCCCATTAATCAGCAATGTTACGACGACTGTTTTACGATTAGGTTGCTTTTCATTGTGCACCTAGCTTGCCAGGCTGTCCAGACGACAACCTGGATAAGACAAACCAATATTACTGTAAGAAGATTAAAGTAATTACGGCCGATGTCAACTGAGCTACCATTATGGATAAATTAAAGCCGTTGGTGTTACAGTTTGTTTATGTCGTTGCTTGCTTTAGCAGGTTTGATGCAGATACAATTTAAGATCAGCCGGTGTTGGATCCATTTCACAGGGCCAAATATGTGGGTGTGATAGATGTATTTTTATATGTGTTAGGTAACATTTGTTCTGTTCAAACTAAAGCAAAAGTTGGTATTATTAACTAGACACGTGTGATAGGATCACAACAGTCGCAATGCCAAATCAGGCCAGGGGCGTAAAGTGTGTGTGTGTGTGTGTGTGTGTGTGGGGGGGGGCTTGCCCCACTTCCGGCACCCTTGCTCACACCACACCCATCTTCGAACTCGGCCTTCATTTTGATCTCAACTACACACCTGTAAAGTTTAGGGCTGTCAATCGTTTCAAATATTTAATCGGGATTAATCGTATGATTGTCCATAATTAATCGTGATTAATCACAAATGAATAACACATTATTTTTATCTGTGCAAAATGTACCTTAAAGGGAGATTTGTAAAGTATTTAATACTATTTTCAGCATGGGAGTGGGCAAATATCCTTGCTTTATGCAAATGTATGTATATATTTATTATTGGAAATAAATTACCAACACAAAACAATGACAAATATTGTCCAGAAACCCTCACAGGTGCTGCATTTAGCATAAAAAATATGCTCTAACCATAACATGGCAAACTGCAGCCCAACAGGCAACAACAGCTGTCAGTGTGTCAGTGTGCTGACTTGACTATGACTTGCCCCAAACTGCATGTGATTATCATAAAGTGGGCATGTCTGTAAAAGGGGAGACTCGTGGGTAGCCAGAGAACCCATTTTCATTCACATATCTTGAGGTCAGAGGTCAAGGGACCCCTTTGATAGTATTTCCTTACCAAAATTTAGCTTTGGAGCTAGTTTGGAGCGCAATTTAGCCTCCTTTGTGACAAGCAAGAATGACATGGTTGATACCAATGGTACCGTAGGTTTTTCTAGTTTCATATGATACCATTAATTTCACTACGAGCCAGCTACAACCTAAATATCGCAAGTTGCTTTAATGCGTTAAAGAAATTTGCGGCGTTCAAACTAATTTGCGTTAACACATTATTATCGCATTACCTTTGACAGCCAAATTTTTTCTTGATACAACTATTCATATTGGAAAGTGTCTATAACTTTCATATTGCCATACTTGATGACTGTTTTATAAAAGCATATGTTGCAATTATATCCCAGCTAACGGGTGTTGTTCGGTCCAACGTCATAGCACTACTTTTTGTGCAATCTGAGCCACAATCTGCCACAAATCTTTGCACGTAAACTATTAATTAAAAATCTATAGTGTTTTTGAGACAGCATCACAAAACACAATTTTGCAATACTCAAGTGTATCTACACTTTCTTGCACCCTTAGAAATGACTACCTAGTTATATTGCAGTGGAGGGTAGACATTTCACAGCCATGCCTGATTCACAGCACACTTCACTCCTTTCTGTCACTGTGGTTGAGAAACCTTCCGGCCCAGTGGGGAGCTGGCAGAGTCAACTCAATGGATTAGAAAGAGGGGGTGGCATTTTTTATTGGACAAAAACACATTAGTCAGGGGCCTCCCACAGTCCACTATTGTGGCAGGGCCTTAATGGCTGCAGAGAGACACATTAACATGTCAGCGAATAATCCAGTTCAAATTCGTTGAAAACATATTAGCCTGGGTAAATGACTTTTATAATGAATACCCTTTGTCATCAGTGCTGTGCTGCACACTATGAACCGTCTTTCTGCAAACTAAAGGCTGCGAACGGCGCATAAGCTCGCACATGTTGAATTACAGTCTCGGGACTTTTTACAGAAGAAGGCAGGTGCGCCATTTTTATTCAAATGAGGTGAGGCTTGTTTCTTTACGACCAAGTGTGTGGGTATATATGTGGTCTTGCTATGTGCATTGAGTCATGCTCGGCACATGCATTATGCATTCTTTGTGCTCAGCGGCTTCCTCTCTGTATAATGTTGACACCGCGAGCGGAACGATTTATCAAGAGAGAAAAAAAAAGAAAAAAAGTACGCTGGAGTACGCTGAAACCTTTAGGCGAGGTATGTAAATTCATCGATTTATCTCAGTCTCATGACAGTGGAGTAAGTAAAAAAAAAAAAAAAAAAGTATCAAATTCACGATGTCGCTGAACTTTCAGCTCCTGGAGCAGGTGAGTGCAGCCAGACATGGCCGCTGCACTCCTGGCCTACCGCAGTTCCTAAATCACACTTGTCAGATTGTGAAAACAAGTGGGTCAGCGGGGGATGGATCGCCTGTGGGAGTGAGTTTTGTTATCCGCGTGCTCAGGGGGGATTGGCTCAGCTTTAGTGAGGGGAATGATGTATGAGTGGCAAGGAGCTGGAGAGGTGACTGGAGAGGGCGCAGCGGCCGCCGGACAATGACAAAATACATAGGCAAACATAGGTACCTGTTGGATACAGCTAAGTGGTTAACAACGAGCATCTCTGTACGTGGCTGTTAACATTACAAAACTGAAAACTCTTGCATTGTCAAAGGGTTATTTTTCCTCAACGACATGTTGGCTTGAAAATAGTTTCATCTTACGCAGGAATAAGACACCCACTAATGTAAACAGCTGTGCAGAAGGAGCTCATTTAGATCAAGTATCAAGCTATTGTGCCTGATATACTGCTGACAACTTAAAAAGGAATATTGTTTCAGGTGTATATGACAAATGTTCAAAGGTGTTAAGGAAAGAAAACAAATCCACCAGACAAGACACTAAAAGAAACCTTTCATGCAGCAACAAAGCGAAACTATTCAGAGATCAACAAAGACGCTGTATTTCAGTCGCAAGGAGGTTTCATAAATTCACACATGTAGTCTCTTAAGCAAAGACATACTGCAGTGTCAATTCAGGTGCCGTGTGTGTTTGCTTTTTATAACCGTGAATTACATTTCTGATAAAAAAAAGAAGCTGTGCAAAATAACGACAGCATCTCATTCAGATTACCGCCTTCCAGCTTTGCGAGGTTTCATAACAAATGCGCTTCACTCCGAAATAACGTCAGCTGCCTCGCTGTCTTTTTTTCAAGGTCCGCTGGGTTTTAGAGTCAAGAGTTGTGGGTCTGCACTGACATTGATCTTCTGCTGAGACAATGAGACAGACATCCTGCTGTTTACTGTACGTCTCAGCCTTGTTGCTTTTGTCTAAATGTCTGGAGGGAGTGAAGAGAGCCATCTACAACGTTTAGGTTACCACAATTGATTGTTGGCAACGTTCAGCGCTTAATTGCTAAGCAATTAACAAGTAACCAGATAAGAGTCAATTGGAATCTACATGTGAATGCAGAATCTGTTTATACATTAATCACAGTGAACACATTTCTGCTACACGACATGTTGGGAGTCACGTTTGAAAAAGACATTTGCTCTGTAAATTAGCTTTGGCAATCTGCATAAGCTACCTTGGGCCTGGTGACATTTACAGAACTTCCTGCAAATATTAAAGCTACGGTTGGTAATCGTCTTCGAAAACATTTGCTATATTTGTTGAAATTCTCTTTATATCCCGACAGCGATCAATAAATCAAATGCTCTGACAAAAAAAAAAAGAAAAAAAATCTGGTATCTGTGGCCGTCCAATCACTCCGTTCGGCCCGAAAGAAATGATTGAATGGCCTGCCTGCCACCTACCTACATGTGCACCCTTGCACTCATTGTGCATCACCGGAGTCTTCCATAAGCTGCTAGCTTGACCACTGTGAGTACTAGCAATAGCCATGTTCTTTATTATGATCATTTTGGGGGAGTGGCTTTGGAGGGAGGCCTGAAGGGACGGGCTGTCAGAGTTGGTGACTTGGCCAGTACATTCTAACTCCCAACTCCTCAAATACCGCCACTTGGTCAGTGCCCCTCGGCATCTGAGATAGACGCACGGGGTACCCCCCTTACGTTACTTTTGGACAGCCAGGGATGGCGTGTAAATATACGCTTGTTACATGTATGTGTCCTTTCAAAATAAACTTCACAGGAAGTTAGGTTTAGGCAACCACACAACCACTTAGGTAGGGTTAGGAAACGGTTGTGGTTGACGTTAACTTCACGTAACTAGTGACTCACATGACTAGCGGGACTGACGAAAGTAACGGGTCACATGAATAACGACCGACATGAATAAGTCAACGTTACTTTCAGTTTCACACAGACACGAACACCGGTCTCCTGGTTGAAAGTGTTTGTTTGACCCATCCACCACCCCTCCCACCTGCCTTTAACAGACTCACACTATTAATACTACGTCACTTGCTCCGATCGTCAAATAACGTTGCGGATGGGTTTACATTGAAGTTAGTTGAAAGCCCAGTGTGTTGCATACTGTTGCTAAAGGGTGTCTCCATGCATCGGCATCCAATGCAGAGGGGCAGTTACAAAGGCTGGGTCGACTTGGCAACTTTCTCGCAAGATTTGGTGACTTTTGGAGCTAGTGCTGTTAACGACTTTCATTGGAAAAGAGTTGGGCGCACTGGGCTGGGATTTTCGGTTGGATAATGTTTTTAAATCAAGCGTACTCTGGCTGGTTTCTCAAGATTACCAACCCTAGCTTTAGTCTGAATACAAAACAGTCAAATTAACAAATCCAACAAGCACAATGCTATGGTTCAAATGTTCTAAAATATACTTACATTAAATGTCTATGAAATGAGCAGCAGATTAACAATGTTCACCTAATTACCTATTGCAGGCCCAATAATAAGGAAAGAGACATTTTTATGTTAAATACATTCTGTTTCATCTACTAATGTTAGTTGAGCATGTTTAAAGATGTTTTTTCACTAAAGTTTTGTTTTTCCCGTTCCTCTTCAGAAAATCCCTTTTACCAGATTACCAGCCAAGATTTTTTTTTAACTTTCATTCATGCCATCTGTTTACAGGATGAAAATCAAGGAACGGTTTACTTACAAGATCAACAGCAAAACAACCGAGCAAAACAGGAATTAAATACAAAATAGAGAAGATGCCCAAAGTTTTGTGTTAAGCGTAGTGTCTTGAGATACTAAAAAGATGCTGTAAAATCTGATTAATTCCATGCAGAAAAACATTATGGAGGACAACTGGTGGCTGAAAAGTCAAAGAAAGAGTATCAGAGGTATGATGGATATAGAATACACAGTATAAAGTGGTTGTCATTGGCACTTCTGCTGTAAACGGAGGTGAGAACACAACATGATACAATGTGGAAGCACCCTAGTTCAGGCAAAGAACAAGGTGAATAGCATCAAATAACAAATTATCACAAAGATGAACACCTGAAAGTACATCAGCGTGTTAAGAATTACCTAAACTGACAGAAACCATCTTTGGAAAAAATGTATTTGACGTGTTCTTTGATTTTTTACTTTTTAGGGGGTGGGGTTTATACTGCAGCCAGCCAGCAGGTGGCAATCAAGATGTTTTGGCTTGACTTTGGGGAGCTGTCATCTCGTCCATCTTTATATGCAGTCTATGGATCAAACCACAGTACCATGGTTTTAGTATTAGGCACAGAAACAAAGAAGTGGTGCACTTTGTTTGGGGTAGTATTTCCCTTGCACACGCTACACTAGTTGAAATCAATTCAACACTTAACATTTTTGCATATCAGCGCCATGCATATCACCTTTCTGAGATTCCACCGATAGAGATGTCTCATTCGGCGGGATATCATGAGATCACGCAAAGCAGTTTGTGTGGTCATTTGAATAAAACGTTTGCTATGGTTTGGTGGACATCGCTTGTGGATTTGAATACAGACAGACGTGTCCTTGTTTAAGTCGAGCTGCAAAAAAAACCCACTTGATTTCTTGTCTTGATTCGTGGAGAGGCGTACTGAAATTAATATGGCTTTTGTTTTCCGACAGATGAGCAAGCATGTCAGTCAAATCCTGAAATCCCTCTGTGTGTTCTGAAACAACAAAAAACTGTCTGAAGAATCGCCCAGCTTGAAATCTGCTTGTGTGCTTTGTGTGCACAGACTGGAAGAAGGAAAATACAAAAGAAAAAAACCCTTCACAGACTTGATTGAGTCTGGCATACAAATCAGCAGTAGTTAGAACTAATTTATCCTTTTCTGCTCAATCATTATGGTATATTCTTTAATCTCACATGCTATAATGGAGGACTGTTCTCTGTCATGGGGGAGGAAAACCTCAAGGGACCCAACCAAGGGCAGCACCACTATCTTGCCACCCCCACTGAATGCAGAATCTGGAGTGTCTGGGATGCTGAAGATGGATGCGGCCGAGTTTCCCACTGGACAGTCGACAGGACAAGAAGTATTCGCTCATGAATTCAATTAACTGCACACAGCCACGCTCGATTGGTCAGAGCTCTGCCCAATCACTACCACTATCTGTCATGCTCCGTGCTGGAGAGACAGCGGCACACAAAAGAGCAGACTGCTTGAGATAGAAAATTAAAATAATACCTTTAATATCTACTCATTCCGGAGTTTTAATGTGCTTTATTTGTGGATTAAATGGGTATATTGTTGATGTGATGTACCCATTGTTATATTACACATACATTCAAATTAATCTGAATAAGAATTGTTTTACTAACTTGCAATACTTTAAAACATGTCCTCTGCATTGTGTATCCTTTGCACTGTATTGGGTATATTACAATTATCCTGTGTATCAGATCTGATATAGTTATCGCCTCTGCTTTTCTTTGTTTGGTGAGTGTGAGGAGAGGTGAGTCTGGCAAGAAAATAAACTGCTTATTAGTTTAATGAGGAGCTCATTTCCACATGATGGGTTCACTGACATAAAAGCCAGGTCTCGGCATAAGCACTCACCTAAGTACTGTAAAATAAAATCTACTTAATTCAACGGGGGCCAAGTGACGATTCAAGAGACGGGGGCTCCTCATTTGCATGAAGTTGAAGTCCCAAGCTACTTTATGCAAATCAAATGCGTCCGGCGTGTCTCGCCTCCTTTGGAACCTCCCGAGAAACTCCTGAGAAACTTTTAAACTAAGCGTTGATGTAAAATAGAGACAGATTCAGCAACTGCATGGCTTATTTCTCGCATAAAATGTTTTTAGAAACATTTTGGTGAACTATTGTTGTATTATAAGCTTAAAAAGTTTCCAAACGAGCCACCATGTTTGTTTTGTTCCGAAAGCTAGGAGAAGCAGCCCACGAGGGAAACCTTCGTCCAATCAGGTGCTTAGTGCCCTGTCTAATGGCAGCCCATCAAGCGTCCAATGCTGGGAAGCGAGGCGATCCATCTCGTCCAAAAACTCCCCTGTGGACATGTATCATAACAGTCTACAGCCATGCTAGCTGCTCTGTGAGGCTGCACTTTAGCACAGTGGTGCTATGAGCTAAATGCCAACATGCTGGCAATGACAATGTTAATCAGGTCAGGCTTTTAAAATACACTGTTTGTAGCTATACCTATATATATTTATAGCTATAATTTGTATATAATCCATGTAATCATGAGCCAGGACAGGTGATGTAGTATAAAGAGCGATAAAGACTGTGTAGGGAGGAAGTCGGAGAGGACTGATGCGTCAAACAAACAGAGGACTTGTTGTCCGTGTCCCATTTGAAACCAAAAGTCCAAAATGTTGATTTTTTTCGTCACGTAACATATCACTTAAGGGTTCTCTATTCGACATTCAAAGTATTAAAATAGCAACAAACAACTATTTCCTATGTAAAGATATAGAGGAGTTATGTCTACCTGAGCAGAGAATGAAGTCAGTCTCTCTCTGTGTGTGTTGTAATCTGAGCTGCTTTGTTGACATAGCCGGGCTGGCCGCGGGTGTCTTTTAGTGTTTACAAAATCACGACTACGTTGTCGCGGGGATATAATTACCCTTTATGACTCCTTTATCCGCACATTGTGTAGTAATTTCCTTGAAATATACAAAAGACTGACCATCACATTGTGCATTTTCATTTCTCTGTATCTTTTTCATTAATCACAAAAGCAACACATGTTGGCTTTTCTCACCTTTGAGGCGACTTGCGTAACCGCACTTACTCGTCTGAAGTAAACATTGTTATCGACAAAGCACACAGAGTGGCTTTGACAGCAAAGCATCTGTCCCACAGAGGTGAATGGTCACGGAGAGATTGTAGCCACTGCTTAGTTCATACTGGAGGGCTTTGATTCCTCGGTGTAAACTTGTACTTGATGTTCCACCGTATTTTGGTTTGATTAGAGGGACGCAGGATTGAATCCGTTCTAAACAGGAAATCAACTCACTGCACTAAATTTTAAGGTCTGAAATATGAAGGATTGCGTACGTGTAATTGATTTCTTCATCTCAGATGAGTCATAATTATGAGATTTACTCTTCCATTACAAATTTGACAAGAATTTTGTTAATGATGGGTTTGTTAACATCTCTGACTCAATGATTACTTCAGCAGGCGTCGGGATATGTCAGAGGCTACTTTCTGGGGACATCAAATCTGCCAGTGTTGAGGTTTATACCACTTGTAGATCGAAGTCAGTAAAGGTCATAGAATAGTTAGAGAGAATCTTCTTTAGAGCTCCCAACAGAGTCTGTGAAATATCTCTCTCTAGCAGACTTCAGTGTACAACACAGTAAAGCCTGTCACTTGAAGTTAAATGGGTAGAAGAGCCTCAATGGCTAGTATTTCATGCCAGCGTTCTACACACAAATATCCCCTCCACAGCATTAAAATGAGATTTAGGATTGCTGTATCTTAATGACCGACTTTTCTTCAATGATGCTTAGTCCATAATATCCAGAAATGTCCTCGTCCCTGCCAGGTCAGGGTTGATTTAGACATCTGTTCCATTTGGCATATGTATGCCGGGAACACTCTGCTTGGTGCCCTGGGCCATTTAACACTTGCTCAATATCTTAAAATGAAACTGCCTGTGTAGATTGCCTTGGAAAGGTGCCTGCAACAGAAACCCAGTTTGTGTTGAGGGGATGCTGCTCGCAGAAAGGCCCGAGGCAAGAGATTAGAGGTAGAATGTGGTGAAGCTTAGTGCTGCCAGATAGGGCCTTGTCTCGACAGGTTGTATCTTCTGTTAATTGATGAGCTGTGTTTTTGTTTTGCTTTTTACTTGCTCCTACTATTTTTTGTGATTGGATATTCTGTTTGGGCTAACAGTGTTTGACATGCAGCAAATTGTCAAGGTTATGGGGCCAAAAGGATCCCCAGCGATCAAAAGACCCACAACAAAAAAAGAGACAAACATCCATCAAATTACCTCCAAGTAAATCTGGCAGGGAGATGAACTGCTGATTGCCTTCAAGGCTGCTAAAGTGCCTCATTTTAACATACTCATGAAACTGAGATGCAACAAATATCTTATGATAAAAATTACTTTTTAGTTCTGTTGTTTTAATCCAGGCCCACGGGCAGATAGTAAAATCTACATTTAAATTAATAAAACAAAAACAAAGAATGAATGAAAATAGGCTATAATGAGGTGTGTAGAAACATGGGTAACACTTTATACTAACCAGCATTTATAAATTTGTAAATTGATAATTAAACTTAGTGAATGGTTATTTTACTGTTAACAAACAACAGAA